>JASAMY010000910.1:0-144937 GCA_030248085.1 Paralinhomoeus sp. GSCO2_6 | reverse complement strand
AAAAATAATTGAAGCCCCAAATTTTTTCTAAATTAATAAAAAAATTCCTTAATTAAAAAAAAAAAATTTTTTCTTTATTATTTTTCGATACAGGACCTTTTGGTTGTCCAAATACATGCTTTTTGTGTTTCTAAGTGTGTTGATGGTCTTCTCTAGACGTATATCTGCCATTTTGTCTGTTATAGCGGAGTTTATAATTGATTTTGCAATGGTGCACTTTGTACATTGTACTTTAGCATTAACAATGCAGTACGACTATATGCCCAATAACTAGTGGCGTAGTCAGGGGGGGGGGTAGTGGGGGGGGGGGGGTTATACCCTCCCCCAAAAATGTCGGGTCCAAAAAAATTTTCAACATTTGTCATTTCTTCAACCCTGTTGCAAATGAGAGAGAAAAATTTTAGCTCGCTGTGAGGTTAAAAATGCTCGAAAGTAGCTCAAAATACGTTAAAATTGCTCAAAAGTGGCCCAAAATAGGTTAAAATTTCTCGAAAGTAGTCCAAAATAGGTAGAAAATGCTCAAAAGTAACCAAAATCTCAAAATTTTCGCCTGCGGCGCGATGGGGGGACCCTGTTAAAAAGTTGGACACCTCTGCCCCCTCCCAAAACCAAATCCTGGCTACGAGACTGCCTATAACATGTATTATGTGCATGTATAGGCTGGTGTAAGTTGGCTCCATCCACCTACATTTGCTCCCTCCTATCACCTGAAAGAAACGATTCGCCGTTAATTTGAACAGGGTTCCCCCTTCTGCTAAATCCTTCCCCCTACGAAAATATTTTCTCGACCCGCCACTGTGTTGTAGGACTCTGACACCGCATTGGTGTGCTGTTGTGATCGCCCGGTGTGTGTGGCGCATTCTCCAGGCAGGCGAGTAGATTGGTGCGCTTGTGCTGTGCTTTTTGAGTGGTGTCGTTGATCTTTCTGCTTGTGCATGCAGTGCAAACAGTTGAGGTTTGGTTAAAATAATGATTGATTGGTAAGTTTTGGAGAAAGTGTGTCTCGACATTGTAATGTGTTTTCCACGTTGTGATTCAATGCTCAACAAGTTAGAACAAGTTTCAAGTTATAGGTGCAATCAGTTACAGGATACGTCTGCGTTACATCATTTTTACAACTTGCGAATGACGCGGACCACGACCGCGTGTGCTTCACCTTTTTGGATGAGGTGGTGGTAGTACCCATAGTCAAGAAATTTAAAATATTTACATAAAACAAAATATTTACATATTTACATGAAATGCAATATTTACATTTCAATATTTGAATTGTTTTATATTTAGAAATACAGTATACAACAAATGAACACGCAACTTGCATTTGGATTACTCTCACGCTCCATACCATAATGCAACCCGGAGTGGAAGGGAAACCTAAGCTCAGTGAACCAGTGAACCAGTGAACCGAGAGAACGCACCATAATATTTTTAAATGCGTTGATTCTCATTCTCACCGGTAAATACAAAAAAAACGCGTTCGATCGCGCAGAAAACAACAAATGGCGCGCTTGAGCTCGCCCCACAGAGCCCGGGCAAGAACCTCGTCCACGGTGTTACGCGCCCGTGCCCTCCGCCTCGTCGCGCCACCGATCGCCAACTAAAGGAGCAATGGAGAAGAAGCGCCCCATGTTGAGATGGACACACTGCGAGTCGGCGCGAGTAGAACCGTCTTCGGTCCGTTGAGCACGACGCCGCACTCCTCGACGATGCCAACGCGGATCCGACTGATCAGCGCAATGAGCGCCAGATGCAGCGCGGCAATTGTAGAAGAGCGCCGTGAAGTTGTCCAGCGCCCACGGCTCGGGATACGCTTAAAGGGGTTGGGCAGGGGATGATCGTGCGCAACTGTTACAGCCACGAAAGGAGAAGGGAGGAGGGACGGGGAATGGGCTGCTGACTAGTGGTCTCCTCGACGAGTTGGAAGAGCTGGCTCTCGGTCCACTGGAAGTCGTCGAGGCGCAGGTTGGGCCGTGGGCGCTGAGGAGGCGGGCAGGCGGCTCGAGCGCCGTGCTCAGCGGGCTACAGCGCGTCGAACGAGAAGTCGGCGTAGTAAATCAACGCGGAAGTCGCATACGCTGATCCAGTCGATCGACGCTGCAATCAGCCGAGTGCACGCATGCACAACGGGACGTTGCTGAGGAGAGTGGGAGGTGCGCCGCACTCACGATTCTGGCGAACAAAACGGCCGCGTTGCGCGATCCGCTGCGCCGGAAAGGACATGCGGACCTGTCGGCAGGCCAGTACGGGCGCGTCAGGCGTGCGTATGGAGGGAGGCGACCGCGGCACTAGGCGGCAGGCTGGCAGTGGGGGCGGCTTCGGTAAGCCCGAAGGGCCTGTCCCGAGCGTCCTGGAAGACGATGCATCAAAAAAGACGAGTGGGCAAAACTGCCGCACCGCGAAACCCTACTCCGCTTTCCGCCGAACGCCGCTCGGCCGAGGGGAGGCGCTCTAAAGAGGCACCGAAGGACGCACACGAATCAGGGGTCACGCGCGCAGCCAGAGCTGCCACTCCTGCCGGCTGATGTGCTGCTTAAGGCGCGCTCCCTTGTTCGTCACAGGCCGCCAGCACGGCGCAGCAGGTAGTAGTCAAGCAGGGAGGAGGGTGTGTGCCAAAGCGCCGGTCCCTGAACAGTCGCCAACTCCTCCTTCTCCGTCGCCTTGTAGTCGAGTGATGAGGATGTGCTCGATGTGCGCGGGGCCCAGGACGCTGATGACGTAGCGCTTCTCGGCCTTGTGCTCCGACTCGCGCACCAGGAAGTCGCCCTGCGTCTGCAGCAGCAGCTCCATGTCCTGGCCAGAGCATCAGTGCCGTGGTAGTACGGCATCGTATTCCATGTTCTCGAATTCGCTCCGTGGTCCTCTGGCCGTGCCCGGTGGCGAGAACGCCCCGCCGCGGAGCCGAAGTGCCCAGCGCCGCCGCTCTTGGCCCGCCGCTCGAGAACACCCACGCCCGCACGCGCGCTCACACGCGCGCACGTCCTCGCAGCCAAACGCACAAGCGCGCACGGACGTGCACGCGCACAGGCACGCGCACACGGGCTGGCGCGCACGAACCCGAACCTAAATCCTGAGTCTAAGCCTATTAGCCTAAGCCTATTGTGTGTGATCGCGTTGTTAGTGTTTTAGTGGTTAAGAACTGAGCGTCAACGCGTTTAAAATATTATGGTGTGTTTCTCTCGGTTCACTGGTTCACTGGTTCACTGAGCTTAGGTTTCCCGAATCGAGAATTGTGGCCACTAGAATCGGCGGTTATATTTCAGAAAGGCGGCCCATAAAAAAAACCACCGGCCCATAAAAATACGACCGGCCCATACGCTTGGGCGGCCCATTCGTATGGGCCGCTTTTTCTAAGCCTAAGCCTAAACGATGCCGGCCCATTGAGTTTGTTGGTGGTTTTGGCTCGTTTTTGTGCCTCTTGGCCAGTCACTGTTCACTGCCAACTGTGCCTAGTGCTATTAGCACGGGTTCTTGGGTAAATTTGATTGAGGCCCCCATATGATGCCCATCCATCAGAGACGATTCGAGTGTCTGGTCGCACATATGTATGTAAACAGCTGCCCAATCAAAGTGGCTGCTGTTCTTTCCGCAACTGGTACAAGTACAACACGGTTGGTCCCCTCTTTGTACCATCCCAAATACCTAGGTAAGAAAATGTGATGCCACATCAGTTACAATGGTTTTTTTTCCCTACCCATTCATATTGTCGCTGCAGAAAGGCCCCTCTATGATATTTTGCGCCGTACATCTTGGACTCGTCAATTTCCACTATTGTTCCTGCGCCACCTACTTCTGTTGTTTGGCCCGTAGTGATCACGAACCCTGAATGAAAATAGTTTGCTTGACTGGTTGTCTGGTGTGACCCCACGTGTGTCTGGTGTGTGTGTGTGTTGTTG
Source organism: Paralinhomoeus sp. GSCO2_6 (assembly GCA_030248085.1). Taxonomy (NCBI): domain Eukaryota; kingdom Metazoa; phylum Nematoda; class Chromadorea; order Monhysterida; family Linhomoeidae; genus Paralinhomoeus; species Paralinhomoeus sp. GSCO2_6. Next base: position 141,044 of record JASAMY010000910.1, on the reverse strand, counting down.
CACAATTTGAAAAAATAAAATTTTTTTTTTAATTTAAAATTTAAAAACCCAGGGTTGAACAATGGGTGTGAATAAATAGGTGTATAATTGTCAGTATGCTGCTTTGCCTACCAATCTTGGCAAACATCTCGAATAAAGTTCATCCAATCAACAACTGAGGTGTGTGACTGTATGCCCGTCTCAGCAGTTATTTGCTGGATGTTGGATTTCGAATGCGCACTCCACATGTAGATGATTTTAAAGTATCTAGTAAAAATCCGCTAAAATATTTTCTACCCCCTGAACAAATGCAAACTACCCCGCCGAATGCAATGTCACTACCCCCCTGAATAAAACTAATTACCCCCTAATTGCACCTATCCCTTGAACAAACGAAACTACCCCTCCGAATAAATGAAACTACCCCTCCAAATAATTTCAAGTACCCCTACAAAAAATGCTTTTCTGCCGCGCGCTCGAAACTACCCATCCAAATAAACGAAACTACCCCTCCCAACAAATGAGATTTCCCCCGATTAAATGAACTTGCCCCCTGAATAAATGAATGTGTCGAGCAAGCAAGCGCCACAAACGTCACACGAATAACATCAGCAAGTACCTCCGACAAGCATAACAATGAGTGTCTATACAATAGCCAGCGTAACGACTTTGAAAGCGACATTCACAACTCAGTCGTCAGGGATCAGAGCGGCTCGCACTTTCTTGGGTCGACCGCGCTTTCTCTTCTGTCCCAAAGGCACGTCCTTAGCTGCCTCGGGGATCTGTGGGACTACGGGGTCCACGACTGTGGGATCTCGGGGTCCACGGCGGACGGGGCGGGCGACTAATTTGTGGGGTCGTTGTGACTCGACCACTTGCCCACCATCGTCTCGATCTTCGGCTCCAACTCGCCCATGGAGAGGCGCTTGCTTGCGCAGGGCGCAGGCTCGATTTATACTTCCAGCTCCTTCGCTTTACTTAAACCTTAAAACTTAAACTTTACTTGATGTCTTTTTGGTTCCACCAAGCCTTCGCGGTAGCCACAGCTGCGCGCGCGTCCTCCAGCGAGTTGAACTTGGCCATCGCTTTGTACACTACAGGCGCGCTGCGAGCAGACTTGGGAGCTCGGCGTGGTTGCACGGGACGGGGCAGCGTTGCAGGGGGCAAGTTCATTTAATCGGGGGAAATCTCATTTGTTGGGAGGGGTAGTTTCATTTATTTGGATGGGTAGTTTTGAGCGCAGGGCAGAAATGCATTTCTTGTAGGGGTACTTGGAATTATTTGGAGAGGTAGTTTCATTTATTCGGAGGGGTATTTTCATTTGTTCAGGGGGTAGTTGCAATTAGGGGGTAAATAGTTTTATTCAGGGGGGTAGTGACATTGCATTCGGCGGGGTAGTTTGCATTTGTTCAGGGGGTAGAAAAATTCATAGCCGTAAAAATCTAGTAAAAAATGAGTCAGCTCTCACAGACACTTTGACGTATTGTCCATTGGTGCCACGGCAGTGTCTGCATCTCCACTAGAATTGGTGCACAAATGCGTGAAGACCCAAGACGGTGAGGGAATTGAGGGCGAATGCGAGGGCGACGTGTGCTACGCATTTGAATGCAAAGGTTGTCTTGTACTGTACTGCATGGGACGAATCGAAATAAAAAAGTGTGGAACACAGGTCAATTGATTGCGCCGAGCAGCAAGGGCTGTGACAAGCTGAAGAAGGTGGTTTGCATCAACCACCAGAAAGCCTGTGCAGAAGTTGGAGGGGATGGTTCGTGCAAGTGGTGCGTGGGAGACTTCTGCAACGCCAAGGACGAGCGCAAAGGTGCACCTATGCGTGTGCATGTACATGCCAGTGTGTAAACGCCCACTCTCTAATGAACGCAGAGGGGCGCGCTTCAGAACACAGTTATGCAATGAAATGCTTGTCAAAACAGTTATTGTCACGCGGTATTCTACATTTGGGTACTGTATATTGCCTGTATGCACTAGAACAGCTATTGTTTAGCCGCAGCAGAAGGCGATTTGCACCAATAACTGTACAATTTTCATGTTTAACCAACGATTATTGGGTCTGCACAGCATTGTTGCAACGCCATTTAGTAGTTGAGTTTATGAACGCTCCCCCTCCAACGAACGCCCAGGGTAGAGGGTGGGTTAAAAAATGAACGCCCAGAGCGTCCATTGAGGGATTTACGGTATTATAATGCTACACGCAGGTGCATCGAGCGTGAAGCAGAGCTGCGTGGTAGCGCTGGCGATCTCGATCGTGACAATGATCATAAAGTAGTATCATGCTTTGTATGAGCGCTTACAACTGCTCCAAGCGACTACCAATGAAGAAGATGCTATTACAACATTGCTAGCCATGCCAATAGCCCATCGTGCGTGCCTTGTGTTGCGTCTCGTCAGCATAGACGTTGATGCTGTTACAACATTGCCAATAGCCCATCGTGCCTTGTGTTGCTCTCGTCAGTATAGATGAGAAGGAACAGCGTCTATGCATCTTACGCTATAACCGCAAAAACGGGCAAGGTTTGCTATGAACAAAATGGCGACAATGCCAAAAAAACATACAGAACATGCCCAACAGATAATTGAATTAGACAATGGACGCGTAAAATACAGTGTCCAACAAAATGGGCATATCCCTAACCAAATACAGTGTAATGGGCATCTGTAATTTGTAATGGCATGCTGCTAGTTTTGCTGCTTGTTGGTTGGCTCGAAGGCACAGAAAGAGCGAAAACCACCAACAAACTCAATGGGCCGGCATCGTGTAGCTTAGGCTTAGAAAAGCGGCCCATACGAATGGGCCGGTCTCGCGTGATGTCACCTGGCCGGCCCGTTGAAAGGGCCGCCCAAGCGTATGGGCCGGTAGTATTTTTATGGGCCGGTGGTGTTTTTATGGGCCGCCTTTCTGGAATATAACCGAATCGGCGACCGGCGGACGACCATCTGCTGGCTTAACCACACCTCCCTAGTTCCTTATGGACACTGAGCAAGGCAACTCGGTTGAGAACATCCAGAATTTGGCGGAATCCGAGAATGACAGAGGGCGGCGGGACGAAAACCGGGTCGATTCCTGTCACTCTGCCGCAGCAGCAGCCCACGAGAACGAGGAGGTGCCGCCGAGCTGCTCGCGTCGACAGCCTTCGGGAGGCAGCGGCGCCGTCGACAACTACATCTCGGCCGAGTTTGCCAGGAGTGTGAAGCTCATCGACAGGAGTGGTGGGTTGATTGCGCTTTTTGATTCTTTTAACTTTCGCCCACTGACATGGAGTATAATTGGGCCGACCCGACACCGAGGCACTGTGAGAGCGTTCATCGTCGATTGCCCAATGGGGATTAGTTAGTGACTGAGTGCAACCGTGGTGGGAGTCGAACCCCCGACCACGAGTGCTTTCCATCGGGCTTACGCGCTCTCACAATCTGAGGAGGGGTTCAGTGAGCGCCACCGCGGTGTCTTCGACGCGCCGGCCGGCGACGTCGACGTCGACTTCGACGCCGGGCGCGGGCAGCGTGGTGATCCCGGTGCTGTCGCGCATCGGCTCGCAGGCGTCGGTGCGCTGCCGCGGCCCGGCCGGCCGACGCGCGTCCAAGGCGTCCAGCTACTGCGCGGACGAGGGCGCCGACGCCCAAGCGACCGTCAAGGAGCGCAATCGACTGATGCTCTTCAGTGACAGATTGGCAGACGTCGCCTTCTTGGTGGGCGCTGAGAAACAGGTTCGCTGGCCAGCAGCTTCAGTGCTCAACGATCGTGATCTGGGCACTGATCATGGCCCAGTGGTAGAGAAATCCGCCTCTTGCGCGCACGGTCCTGCGTTCGATTCTTGGGGGGGGACGCCCACTAACGAGGGTTTCCCTCTGACTGGATTTTCTGGTGCTGTCTCTGCCCTAGATTGCGGATGGCGTCGTTCCGAATGTCTTTGGCTAATTCTGCGGCTCTAGACGGGAAGGCTCAAGGAGATGGGCATGCTTGGGCACTGAGACGTCTTCCTAGCGTCGTCGCCCATAATCCAATAGCAACAATCTCCGAAACGCAAAAGTGTAAATTTCGCTGCAGAGAGTGCCCGCTCACGGCTACCTGCTGGCGACGGGCTCGAGCGTCTTCTACGCCATGCTGCACGGCAGCTTCAAGCAGTGCGACCTCATTGAAATTCCCGACGTGGAGCCGGTCGCGTTCCGGATTCTCTTGCGGTATTTGCCTTGACGATTGTCTCTCTCTCTCCACATGTATGCGTGAGAGTGCGTGCGTGAGAGACCGTGGCCGTTTACAACAGCTACCTGTACACTGACGAGGTGGCGCTGGAGCGTGAGACGGTGCTGGCGACGCTGTACGCGGCGCGCAAGTACCTCGTCTGCCATCTGGTGCAGCGCTGCGTCGACTTCCTCGCCGCCAGCCTCTGCGCCTCCAACGTCTGCCTGCTGCTCTCCCAGACGACGCTGCTCGACGGCGAGCCACTACTCGACAAGTGCGCCTCCTCCCTCCTCCGCCTGTCGTCACATAGGTGTAGGTAGATTGGCTCAAAAGCCGGGGGGGCGTCTCTGGGGTTTCGAGGGGGGTTAGAGCGGTCCCGGGTAAATTGTGGAGTGGGGGGAGGCGAAGTGGAAGATTTCGCACCAAAATAGCCTGTAAATGTGTTCTTTTTTGTCCAAAATCCAAATTAAGGCCTAAGTAGCACTTTTTGGACGTTTTTGGCTTACGCTGCAATCGCAAACACGCATGGTTCGCCAATTTTTTCAATTTCGCGCCCCCCCCCCCCCCTTGAGCCCACTTATTATGGCCTGTCATCCGGAAAGGAGTTGTGGCGGCGACACGGCCGAGGGACGAGCGTTTGCAGCTGCTGGGAGCTGTTGGACGCGCTCGCGGGTCAGGCTCTCAAGTCAGAGGCGTTCGAGGAGCTGGATGCGGAGACGCTGTGCCGGCTGCTGGGCCGCGACACCCTCCACTGTCGCGAGACGGTCGTCTTCGAGGCGGCGCTCGGCTGGGCGCGGGCCGAGTGCCGCCGACGCGCGCTCGACCCCGCCTCCCCCGTCGAGCTCCGCCGGTGTCTGGGGCCCGCGTTCGCGCTGTTGCGTCTGCCCGCCATGACGATCAAGGAGTTCGCCAACGGACCCGCCCAATCGGGCCTGCTCACCGACCGCGAGGTCGCCGACGTCTTCCTCTGGTTCGCGGCCGACGAGAAGCCGCGCCAACTCTTCGAGACGCGCCCCAGGAAGGGACTGCCCCTCAAGCGCTGTCGGCGCTTCCTCACCTGCGCCTACAGGTGAGGCGCCCCTCTGATCTCTCTTGCTCCTCGAGCCACGCGTAAGATGACGATTACAGGTCGAACCAGTGGCGCTACCGCGGCCGCTGCGACAGCGTCCAGTTCAGCGCCGACCGCCGCATCTTTGTCTGCGGCGTCTCCCTCTACGGCAGCAGCGGCGGAGCGGCCGACTACAAGGCGGTCGTCGAGCTCAAGAGGGGCCCGCTCACCCTCGAGAGGTCGCCCCCCCTGCCCCCCCCCCGCCGGTGCTTCTCTCAAACGTGTCGTCCGGCGTCTTCAGAGTGGACACGATCTTCTTCTGCGACGGCAGCTCCAGCGTCTTTCCCGTCTTCTTCGACGAACCAGTGCAGGTGCGCCAGGGGGGGGGGGGCGCCACAATTGTACACTCACCCATTCGCTCGCCTTTTTTCCGCGTCTTAGATCGAGGCGGACGTTCCGTACACGGTGAGCGCCGTCCTCGACGGCACCGAGTTGAGCTACTTTGGACAGGAAGGTCGGTGTCGGTGCTTGTCGCACTTGTGGTTGTGTGCCAGAGTGGGATGTTGTTTCTCGTCTCGCAGGAATGGCGGATGTGCAATGCGCAGACGGCGGGGTGCTCTTCCAGTTCCAATGCTCCACGGAGAGCACCAATGGCACCGGTGTGCAGGGCGGACAGATTCCCGAGATCCTCTTCTACGCATGACCCCCCCCCCCCCCCTAAAATATTACCCCCCCCCCCCACCACCACGATCGAGTTGCTGACCCGACTGTGAAGCGCATGGCTGTCGTCCGACGAGATATCTCTCAGTGCACTTGTTTGTTCATACGTACCCAACACAAGCCAAGGAAAAGTCCGTGACGACAGCGTCTGTGTGTATTCATGTCTGTGTATTCTATGAGCAAGGAATGCTACACTCGTGTATGATCGCGCTCACCTACGCGTCGTTGCGTCGGTCCTACTGTCTCCCTTGCCCACACTGTCATGTCGTGCTCCTCACCACCCCCCATTGCCTAATAGCCGCTATGTGGCCGGCAGTTCGGATTTCGCGGCTGTGTCTCCGCTGGTCTTCCTACGCGGCCACGACATCTGGTCGACGCGCTAACAGCTACCGATGCGGCGTGGGTTCCACCCAAAGGTCCACCTTCCAGCGGATGTACCGCGCCAAGGTCGTCCAGCCCGACGGCTCCACCTATACCATCAGGTGGGTCGGCAGGAGGGTACCCTCCCACTCGCGGGTACCCGCGTTGCCCGGCAGCGTATGGTCCAGTGGTAGGAAATCGGCCTCTTGCGCTTTTTGGAGAATAATGTGGAACCCCAATTATTCTGCACCCCCAGTATTATTTTGCAGGCCAGGGTTCGATTCTTGGTGGAGCCACTAACCGAGTGTTTCGCCATCGGTGGATTTTCTCGTGCTGCCGCTGGCAGATGGCGTTCTTGTGCATGTCTGGCTAATTGTGTGCTTCTATACGGGAGGGCGTTACGGAGATGGCTATGTTGTACGGACCATTGACGGCCTTCTGGGGTTGCCCTTAATCCACCCTCCACCCCCCCCCCCACCCTTGCAGGTACCCCGAGCCCCGACAGTTGCTGTACTTGCCCATCGACTTGTCGGAGTTGACGGACGAGCAGTTGAAGGTGCACAGAGCGATGCGACAAGCGCCCTCGACCCTAGACGACGAGGTGATTGCGTCAGTCGAAATCACGCTCGATCGTCGCTCGAAATCAAAATATCGGCTCTTCCAGGAGGATATGGAGGAAGAAGAATTCGCTTCGGATCGCTACGAAAACCTTTGGGACTCTGGGACGCCGCCCGCCAAGCGCTGATCACTGTGGAGTTTTTTTGAGGAGTGTGGTTGTGTCGGTCTCGACTCTCGACAGCTTACAATGACTTTACAAAAAGTGGGCGCGCGTGTCGGGAGAATAGAATCTGAGGTGTAGGCAGTGTTGTTTTGGACTGGACTGCGTATCCTCATAAGGACACGACATGCTGTTTTGTTACTACGGAAAGAGCGGTGGCAAAGAGTGTCCCCGCTGCCTGCAGACCAATATGGAGGACGAGCCCCAAGACCGAACTGTCTACGTGACGAATCTGAGTCGGGAGATCACGCAGGAGTTGCTGGACGAGCTGTTCACACAGGTCTTTGGACTTTCCCCGTCCTTGAGGCTGCAGCGACGTGTGAAAGGGGTTGTTTTTTTTCTAGGTGGGTCCCCTCGAGAAGGTGGTGATCATGGCCTCGCAGCCGGACGGCACCACTGCGCGTCCGTTCGATCTGTCGGCGTCGGCGCGGCGCCAGGCGAAGGCGCGTCAAGCACATGAAAGGGAGGACGGAGAGATCGACGAAGACGGACTCACCGCGGAAGCAGCCGCCAAGGAGAAACAACTAAAGGCGGCCAGGGACGCGCTCAGGTTGACTTGCGGGAGCCCCCCCCCCCCCCCCGCCCCCCCTGTGGCAACGGTGGGGGGGGGGCGGCGATTACAGTGTGCGAACAGAAGTGTCCACTGTTGCCGACGCGCAAAAATGTCAACACCTGTCGATTCAATCTTCGATACTACGGTAGGCGAGTTGTGCAGTGTACATAGGCGGGTTCGTTGCAGACGCAGTTCGTTCATCTCGGCGTTGGTGATCTTTCGCCACTTTGAGTCGGTGCCCTTCTGCATGGCCGTCCTGCAGGGCGTCCAGCTCTGCGGTCTGCCTCTTGTACTCAAACCCAAGCAGGGTTCCGTCCACGAAAAGAGTAGACTATTATATTCAACTCCTGAACTTTTCTGTCGGCAGTCAATACTGGCCGTGTCGATTCAGTCTTTCGCGACATGCGCCGCACGCCGCCGCCCTCCGAGCTGCGTCGAGTGCGCAGCGAGCCCCGCCCCTACAGCCACCGCCAGAGGGAAAGGCGCGACTTCGACAGGGGCGGGGCTTACGAGGCCCCGCCCCCTCCGCCACCCGACCCACCTCTGGTCCCAGTGTACGGTGGAAGACGCGGTGCGTCGCATGCTACACTCTATTCATACCCCCCCCCTTAAAGTTGTCAATTGCAGACGCGCCGCCCCCTCTGGCGCCGTGGGCAGCGCCGGGTTGGTCGCCCCTGTCGACCCCTTGGCTGGGAGGTACCCCGCCGTCTGGGGGTCCGCCTCACCTGCTGCCACCGCCGCCTCCGCCCCCTCCGCAGTCCTGGCGTCGCGGTTCGCACGACGACGGCCGGCGGCGTCGCGACGACGAGCGCGACCGACCGCGACGTCACAGACGCTGACGTGATGCGGCGCCCTTTTTTGGCGACTTCTTCTGGCGACTGTTGTTGTTGTGCACAGATTCGCCTGGTGCGCGTCGAACAGTAAACGTTCTTGACAGACGTTCGTGCAGTGCGCGCTGTCGCGTCATATCGCCGAGAGGAGTGTCGCAAATGGCCCCGCCCACCTGGAGTTGCGCTACAGTGTCTCTGTCGTCGTGACCGACATGACGTACGCCAAGGACGCCGTCTGGGCGGACGTGACTCCGATCTACCACAGCGACGCGGAGAATGGCTGCGTCCGAATCGCCTACACGGACGAGTGTTAGTTGTCTTCTTCTTTGCTTGTATAATTGTTCTTGGATTGAGAGCAACGGCAGGGGGCCGTCAATGGCCCAGATAGCATGCCCATTCCGTGGCGCCTTCCTATCTAGAGCCGCATAATTAGCGAAGATACTCGAAGAACGCCATCTGAAATCTAGAGCAGCGACGACATGAGATAGTCGATTGGTAGAGAAATGCCCCAGAGAATCGAACCCTGGACCGTGCACGCAGGAGGCGGATTCTCTACCACTAGGCCGCCTAAGGAGGTAGTCTGCAGCGCAGCGGCGGCATCAGAATCGCCCCATCCATTGCAGTCGCGGAGGCGTTCGCCTACTTCCGAGCGGTGGTGCAGGGCGCCGAGATGACGGAGAGGGCGCTGGCGCTGACCCGCCACTGTCTCCAGCTCAACCCCGCCAACTACTCCGTCTGGTGCGCGTGGCGACACCAATCTTCCCCACCCCCCCCCCCCCCCTTCCCCAGGTTTGAGGGCCACTCTATGAGGCTGGTACGGCCAATGGAAGACCGCAGCTAGCGACTGCCTGCATGACGCCCTCCAGTGCGAGGCACCACATACTGTAAGCCCTCTAATTAATTAGCCCTCCCAAAATGGCCCCCTGTAATTACGCCTACCCTGCCTCACATTTAACCCCCTCCTACGGACCTAATTAAACAATAAACCCTGAGTGCCAATTAGAGGATTTACGGTACATTTGGCCACTAGAACCGTCAAATACGTTTCTAGAAGAGACCACAACACCGACCGGCATCGACAGTACCAATTCATTCACTCTCTCTCCCCCCCCCCCCAATTTCCCAGAGGCCCCTAGAAACAGGCGCCCTTCTAGGATTTACCGACGCGACCTACTTCGACACCTGAAGAAGGACCTAAAGGTGGAGCTCCAGTACGTGTCGGAAATCATCGAGGACTCGCCCAAGAACTATCAAGTTTGGTGGGGACCTTTTTGTTTTTGTTTTTGTCGGACGGGCCTGGAGGGCGGGGCAATTGATGGCAGGCACCACCGCCGGCTGCTGGTCGAGTGGACGGACGACGGTTCGGCCGAGCTGAAGTTCACCGCCAGCATTTTGAAAGAGGACGCCAAGAACTACCACGCCTGGCAACACAGGTGCCTGGGGTTTAAAACACTCCGTTGTTTGTTGGATTGAGGGCAACGCTAGGAGGCCGTCGAGGCCCCATATAGCATTGCCCGTCTAGAGGCACAGAATTAGCCAAACACATTTTTAAGAACGCCATCTGTGACTCTAGGGCAGCGGTAGCATCGTCTTCCATCGACGGGGAAATCCTCGTTAGTGCATCGATCCGTCAAGAATCGAACCCGGGACCGATTCTGTACCACTAGGCCGTCCGCTGTGCCATGTCTTGGCATTTGTCCGTCTTGTGGGCAAACTAACTGCGGCCCTGGGTGCGACGACAGGCAGTGGGCGCTGCGCCGCTTCGGCCAGTGGGAGGCGGAGTTGGACTACGCGAACGAGCTGCTCAAGGAGGACGTCCGCAACAATTCGGCCTGGAACCACCGCCACTTCGTCATCGCGCAGACGAGCGGCTTTAGCGACGAGGTGGCGCTGCGCGAACTCGAGTGGGCTTTTTTCTGCTTTCCAAAAATTTTGTGCAAATTCGCGTTTCATACAGGCTGACGCAAGAGCTGATCGTCAAGGCGCCGCACAACGAGAGCTCCTGGAACTATCTCGGAGGGTAAGGTGGCCAAGTGGGGAGGGTGTGTTCCCTTAGCCAGCCAAAAAAGTAGGGTGGTATATGTCCAGAATGGAGAATTTTTGCACCGAAATAGCGTCGTCAAAGTGGGTACTTTTTGGCAAAAGGAAAAAGAAAGGGTCCAGGTAGCGTTTTGTGGCTGTTTTATGGTCTGGACGTTGAAAAGTACTCGTTGCAAAAATACGGTAGAATAACGCTGGGTGTGGTGGTGGAGGATTGTTGGAAATATTCGGGACTGGGGCAGTCACAGGTTTGGGTGTTGCACTTCCTAACGTATGGCCTAGTGATAGAGAATCGGCCTCTTGCGCGCACGGTTCTGGGTTCGATTCTTCATGGGTCCACTAGATCGAGGACTTCCTTTTTTCAATGGAGCCGTCGCTCGCTGGCCTAGATTAGAGACGGCGTTATTCCGAGTGTCTTTGCAAACTATGCGGCTCTAGACGGGAAGGAGTCATGTAGGTGTGTATGCTATATGGGCCATTGACGGCCTCTTGGCGTTGCCCCCAATCCAACAGCAACAAAATGCACTTGGGTTACAGGGTGCTGCTGGCGGCCGACGGCGCCGGTTCCGCGCGCGCGCAGTCGGTGTTGGCCTTCTGTCGTCGGCTCTACGGGGAAAAGGGCGTGCGCGCTCCGCAGCTGCTGTCATTCATGGTTGAACTCCTGCAGGACGGTGAAGAATCAACTGGCTTTGACGAGTCCATGGAGGTGACCGCTTGAACTTCTGCCAACGCGATACGACGACGCTAAGAAAAAGATTGTTCAGCTACTGGACCAATTGATGGACTTGGACCCGCGACGCAAGAACTACTGGCTCTACAAGAAGCGCTACCTGCAGAACAAGCGCAACTCCAAGGCCCAGTCCGCCAAGTGATTTGATTTTCGACAATGAATTGTTGTTGGCGTTCGTTTGCGTTAGGAGCAAAGATAGTTTTGGCAAAGATAGTGTTTGGGTTTCACTTTGTACTGACACAAGAGCATGGCTCCAGCAGTCCTAAGCTGCCAGCGACCCTAGAATGTCCCTGAAAAGAGGAGTGGGCTCATTGGAGAAGGAGTACACTCGCTATCGGCTCGACAGCGAGCAATTCGAGCCCGTTGAGATGCTCAGGTCGTTTGATTTGTCACTAGTGGGGAGCAGCGATCAATAATTTGCGGCGCTACCTTTTGAGGCATCCCAACGGCCTGTGCGTGCTCAGTTTGTCGACAGAATCGCGCGTTCATACGCTGACGGTGGAAAAGGTCGAATTTCCCGACAACCGAAAAGTGACCGTCGCCAAAAGGACCAAAGGTGGGGAATTGAAAGTACGTGTAACCGGGAATCGGACCTGGGGGAGAAGTCGAGCGGGGTTTCCCATACCTGTAAACCGCGTCTGGAACAGTGGGGGGTTGGTAAATGGCCAAATTTTGGGGGGGGGTGTGGAGCAAAAAGTGGGTTTAGTTGTCTATTTTTGGTTTAGTTGTCTATTTTTTTAGTTATACTGGTACTTTTTGGTCAAAAATGGGTATAAAGCACTAAAATACACCAGCCTTTACTAACTTTTATCGTTTTTGACAGGGTGGAAATCCCTTGGGGAAAATTCTGGAGGGGGGGTTTGGGTGGGTGTTGAAAAAACAGCCGGGGGAGGGTAACCCCACCAGTTACAGGTATGGGTCCTGCGGGTGGGGGAGTGTGGTGAAGCAGAATGGTGCTTGGTCAACTTTTAGACGAAAAGACACGGTAAATAGCGCAATGTGGCTCTTTTTTGAGTTTTGCTCAAAAACACTACAAACCGTAACAGTCTACAATTCAGTAGGTACGAGAGTTCCCAAAATGCGATGGGTGTGGTTCAACCTCGGAGCTGGGGTGGAGGGAGGGGTGCCGCTCCCAACTCTATTGCCTGGGGTCTTGCAAAATGCAGGCGCGCTGCGTCTCGAGGCGAACAGTCGCCTCTGCACGGTCGTCTGTTCGTCGGGAGTGCGTCTGGACGTCCGTCCGCTGGTCGGTTGCGACCTGGTCGAGGTCAACGAACGACTCGGCCAACAACCCGCCCTAATCCAATGCGCCGCTCGCTCGGGCGGCTACGTAGCCGTGTGCCGGCCCCGACCCAGCGACTGGACCCGACAGGCGCACGTCACGCATCTACAACCCGCCGACCCCGACACTTGATTTGATTTGCATTTTTTTTTTGACAGAATAAACGCGGCGAACAAGGCGATTCGAATTGTCCAAGCGACGCGCGTACGTACAACCGCGGGAGCAGATACCGTAAACCGTAAACTATAAACAGCCCCCCCCCCTCCCTTGGGCTAATTGATTTATTCGGACCGTAAGGGGCCACTTCGATGTTGGGGGAGCTTTGTTGACGCTGACTACGTGGAAAGGTTTTTTGAAGGTAAAAATACAGTGGTGCACACACGTTGTTACGCTCTCACACACTCTCACGTACACACACGTGCTCAAGACACAGAAAAAAACTGCCTTTCAGAAGGTGGCTTCAGAATTTTGGGAGGGGGGGTGACATACTCTAAAGCCCCCATGGGGGGGGCAAAATATAGGGTTACGGTACGTGAGAACAGAGCGCGTGCGCCCATCACAGTCGTCTGGTCAACGGTCGTCGTGTCGTCTTCAGTTGCCGCCGCGCACCGTGCTGATTTCCGTCAGTCTGAGGCGTAAAACGAAAGTGTCGTCTGTCCTTCAGCCGAAGACAAAAAACGAAAAACAAATGCCCGAACGGCACACGCACGACTTTCCGAACTTGATGTGTATGCCGACGAAGACGGCGCCCAGAATGAGACAGAGGACGCCGACGAAGATGTAGGCGACGCCCAGGAAGCCGTTCTTGCCGCCCATCCAGCTGGTGGTGCTCAGCACGAACGACTTGCGGCCTTGGAACGACCGCACCTGATAGTCTGCAAAAACGGACTCTTTTACGCGACATTTTCTCGGCTGTCGGACTGGCTGCACTGGGTATGGAACCATTCCCGCGACTCAAATCGAAAAAAAAACCAACCGTGGCCGGAGGGGGGGGGGCGAAAATCGCAAATATTCGCTTGCGGCGCCGTTCTTCTGAATTCACTGTCAAAAAAAAAGAAACGGACCGATTACCCTGTGTCCAAACCGTCGGAAAGGCTCAGCGTCCTCAAATTTAAACATCAGGATCCCCCCTTCCGCAATATCTATCCTTCCTCCCCCTCGGAATGAAATTTCCGGATCCGCCACTGGTCGGCAGACTGACTGTAGTCAATTTCCAGTCCGTAGGTGCCGACTGGGAGGCCGCCGGCGAAGGGGGTGCCCGGTTTCCGGTCGAGCTTCCGGTAGAACTTGCGGAAGTTGGGCAGCGCGGCGGTGCGCATCCAGACGATGAAGTCGACGTTTTGAAAACCGACGCCGTCCTCCTCGTTGCCCAAGTCGGCGATGGACTTCTGCCAGTTGGGCGGCTTCGCGTACGCCTGAAGTACGCGACACGTCATTCGGCCTGCCTGCGGCGAATGGCCTAGTGGTAGAGAATCGCGTCTCTCGCGCGCGCGGTCCCGGGTTCGGCCCTCGAGCTGCCCCGCTAACGATTATGTGGTGTGTCGGCGACTAAGTAAGTAGTTCCTAACTATTATTCACCACATTCAGATAACTCTGATCGTTAGTATGGCGGGTTAAGCACGCATCGTCGGTATCATTGTGGTTGTCGGTCGCCGACACACCATCACGACCTTCCATTATTGAGATTACAATTAAGATTGCTGTCACTGCGTCACGACAGGAAGGCGTCATGGAGATGGGCTTTCTATACGGGCCATTGACGGCCTCCTAGCATTGCCCTCAATCCAAACACAAACATCGTCAGGCCCGCTCTGACGACGCACCGAGCTGCGCAGCTCCTCAATATCGGCGGGGTTCTTGTATTTGCGCTCTCTGTCGACGGCCCAGACGACGCCCTTGGACGTGAACGGCACCGTCAGCGGCGCCTCCGTTCCGTTGCTCGGATAGTAGCGCAGCACGAACGTGTCTGTGTCGGTCGACAGTCGACAATTCGCAAAAAAAAAAATAATAAATTCGAAAGTGAAATTCCAGGCACCGTTGAACATGCTGTTGGCGACCGCGCCGCAGGGCACGATCGGCTTCTTGACGCCCGTCTTCTTGTCGACCACTGAGCCGAACGTGCCCTTGCAGTCGCTGATCGCGCCGAGATTGTGACCTGGAGAGAAGCGCACCGGAATAGCGACACCGACACAGAAAAAGCTATATGGAAGTCCCAAAGCCAGTACCCAGTAATTGCACGTCGCTGCGACTCTTCATGTAGCGTCGGTGGTTCTGATAGTAGTTGGCGAGGCCGTAATAGAAGTGCACATCTCCCTGGAACGAGAATTTGAAATGCAGAGGCCGGGGGTGGCGGATCCATTAGGGCGAGCCAGTCACAGTACCCCCCCCCTTGGAAAACGCAAAAAGTGGGGGACAGGACGGTGGAAATGTGCTTAGCGGAGCTGCTTTCCTGATAGCGATGCTGGGGTAAATGGTCAAAAACCCCAACACTTTCGCCTGTGGCGTCGCTTTCCAAAGTGTCCGATTAGACGCCCACCGAAAAGGCCCAGCACGAATGCAATTTCAACCAGGTCCTTCACTTCTTCCTTCCGCAAAATCCGCCTACCCCCGCTTCCCAAAAAAAAACAAATCGTAGGAATTCCAAAAAAGCTGAAAAAACACACCTCCATAGCCGAGTAAAGCTCAATGGTCTGCTCGACGCGGCAGCGCTTCTTGGCTCGTTCGAAGCGGTATTTGTCGAGGAAGTCGGCGCAGGTGAGGTTCGCGTCCTCGACTGCGGGCCGGGCTGCGGCCCAGTCCGTGTAGTCGACTTCCATCTCGACGACGCTGTTCGAGGCCAACGTCAGGAGGACACCGACAGGCAGAAAGACCACCCCAATCCCCACGACCGCCGGGATCACGCTGCTCGCCGTCAGAATGGGCTGCCAGGCCGGCAGGCGCTGCTGGCGCAATTTCGTGTCTGGCGCGCGCAACAACTCCGTATTTTGACGAGAAGCAAAAATTTCGCAAATTCGCGCGCACTTTTGGGCTTGTTCTTCTTCTCGTCGGGAACCTGCACGACGGCGGTGGGTACGCCGGCGCCGTCGTCGGCAGCGCTGCCGGCGGGGCCATTCGCCCCGTTGGCAGAGGGACGGTAGTTGGGGTTGGAGAGACTCGTCGACGGCTGCTGCTGCTGCGGTACCGACGACGACATCTGACGCGACACTGCCCCGTCTGTCGGCGTCACTTCACCGAGCAACCGAAGCCACCACCCTGCCTACGCGTACTACCCAGCTAGCCGCTGCTAGGCAACCAACCAGCCTACAGTATGACGCACGGTTGAAAGGACATGTACGTCAAAGCACCGTGTATTTCTCCGGACGAAAAAAAACGAAACAGCTTTCAAAAATTGAACAAAGCGAGCGACGAATCACCTTTGCGCCATTCAACAAACTCGACTGAAATCGAAATCGAAAAACGAACGTCAAAGCACTACGTACTCTCCAGAAAAAAAAAACCGTTTTCAAAATTCAACAAAGTGAGCAACGAATCACTTTTACGCCATTCAACAAACTCGACTGAAATGTGCGTTAGAGCATTTTCGCCTGTTTAGCTCTGGAACACTGCGTAGAGAGGCTCTCCATTGGCCACTTCCTTCAGGTCGGAGTAGACATTGAGCTTGGTCTCGCCCGCCGCGTCCCGACACAGCCTAACCGGTTTCCAATGCCCCAACGCCGCCTTGACCTCCATCATCAGGTCCTGCAGGCTGAGATCGGCCGCGTCCCTGACGACCACTCGTTTGCCGCTCGGCTTGCCGCCGACCACCTCCAAGAACACTACGCCGTCGTCATCGGCTGGGCCGGCGTCCCCTCCCGCCGCCGGCGCGGCGACGGTCATGCAGAGATAACCGTCCTTCAGGCGATCGCCTAGACTGCTCGCCAGCACCCTGTCGGCCGGCAGGTCGTCCGGCTGCTGACTGGCGCTCCTCGTGAGGCGCGTCTTCGTCTGCGCCTCGATCGCTTGCCAGTGGGCGGTCAAGAGGCGATCCAGCGTCGTGCCCGGCGTCGCCCAGACGAAGAAGTCGACCGGGTCCCTGGGCTCCAGTTTCGCCTTCTTGCGCAGCCGCTGCACGCGATTCGCCACCTCTCGGGCCACGCCCTCCGCCTCCAGCTGCTCGTCCAGCGTCACGTCCAACAGCACGATGAACTGGGGGACGAAATTCGCATTTCCCAAAAATTAGAAATTCGAAAACAGGCACGCACCCCGCTCTCCCGGTCCGCCTCGGCGACGAAGGAGGTGCCGCCGCGCGCCGCCGCGTGCTCGATGTCGTAGCCGACGCTGAGGTCGTCCGTCGTCAGCTCGTGGCCCAGCACCTCCACTCTGCCCGACTCCACGAACGACTCCACCGCCTCTTCCGACAGTTTCTGCACGGTTGAGTCCACGGGGTGGATGTCGACGACGCGCGGACGAGAGGTGCGCGCGCGCGCGCGAGGCGCGACGCGAGTGGCTCAGCGGTAAGGCGTCGCGCTCGGCGCGCTCGTGGTCGGGGGTTCGACTCCCACCAGGGTCAGCGAGTTACGAATCCCCTCGGGCAAGGTCCGGACGCTCTCATTGCTTCGGTGTCGGGCGGCTACAGGGCTTCGGCTCAAGATCCATCCCTTCCTCGAGGGAGACGAACGCGCCATGTGGCGGTGTCAAAACCAGTTTTTTTCGTCGGTTTAAAGACGCACCTTGACGGCGGCGGCGACCGCCTTGACGTCGCTCTTGAGCCGCAGTCCTAGGGTCTTGAAGTTGACGCTGGCGCCGAGGCGAACGCCCCACTCGCTCTTGTCGGCGGTCAGGCGGACGTCGCGCACGTTCAGCTCCTGCTTGACGTACGTCAGCATCGTCGAGGCGTCGTCCAGACGCTGCTGCTCCTGATGGATCACCACCATTTGGCGCAGCGGGTACTGTAACGCGCGTTTGGAGTGGTCCCAAAAAAAAAGACAGGGCGCGAAAGGCAACAGGGACACCTTGACGGGTCTGGCCTGGCGCTCGCGCAGCAGTCTCCCCAACTCGACGACCGCCCGCATCGCGGCCACTCGCCTCTCGACCTTGACGTCGATGGCCGCCTCGCTGCAAAGTATCTCTCGTTGCGCGACGGCGTGCGCGCGCACCGACTCGCGGTGTCCGGCAACCGACTTCTGGACGGGCAACGACTCGAAGTGGACGCTCTCGGCGGCTTCGTACTCGGCGAGTCGGCGCAGATTCGTCCAGAGCGACTCGGTGAGGAAGGGCGTGAACGGCGCCATGAGCCTGACGATCACCAACAGCACCTGGCTCAACGTCTCCAGCGCGTCGTACCGATCGTCGTGGTCGCTTGTCGACTCCTCGCCCTTGACCAGTGACGTGTCACCACGCATGCACAAAATCGAAAAAAATTCCAAACGTCCACCGTACCTTGAGCCTTTTCCTGTTGAAGCGGACGTACCAATTGGTGAGTACGTCGAAGAAATCGACGAGCTTCGGCACGACGGTGTAGAGGCGGTAGTGCTCCATCTCTCGGCGCACAAACGCGACCAGACTGTTGGTGAACGACAAAATCCAGCGGTCCATCAAATTCGACGGCTCGAAGTCCGTCCGGCAGGTGAAGCGCGCCGGCGCGTGCTCCTAATTACAGTCGGTGTCGGTCGGCACCTATTAATTAATTAGCGCACGCACACACCTGCTCGTAGGCTCGGACGTTCTGGACGAGAAAGCGGTAGGCGTTGTACCAGGGGAGGAAGACGGTCTTCACCACGTGCTTGACGCCCCCCTCCTCGAAGCGCAGATTCTCGCCTCGGACCACGGGCGAGTTGATGAGGTACAGTCTACAAATACACCGCCGTACGGAGCGGTTCTCTTGCGAGAGACAAACTACGACAGTGTGTGTGTGTGTGTGTGTGTGTGTGTGTGTGTGTGTGTGTGTGTGTGTGTGTGTGTGTGTGTGTGTGTGTGTGTGTGTGTGTGTGTGTGTGTGTGTGTGTGTGTGTGTGTGTGTGTGTGTGTGTGTGTGTGTGTGTGTGTGTGTGTGTGTGTGTGTGTGTGTGTGTGTGTGTGTGTGTGTGTGTGTGTGTGTGTGTGTGTGTGTGTGTGTGTGTGTGTGTGTGTGTGTGTGTGTGTGTGTGTGTGTGTGTGTGTGTGTGTGTGTGTGTGTGTGTGTGTGTGTGTGTGTGTGTGTGTGGCCTAGCGATAGAGAATCGGCTTCTTGGGCACACGGCCCAGGGTTCGATTCCTGATGGATGCACCAACGAGGATTTCCTTCTCAATGGATTTTCCCGTGCTGTCGCTGCCCTGGATTGCAGATGGCGCTCTTCCGAATGTCTTTGGCTAATTCTGGGGCTCTAGACAGGAAAGCGTGTCACCGAGATGGGTATGCTACGTGGGCCATTGAGGGCCTCCCAGCGTTGCCCCTAATCCAACAACCACAATAATCCTATCAAGCTATCCCTGAACCAAACCTGAGCGCGTCGGCGCCGTACTTGTTGACGATCTCCATAGGATCTGGATAATTCTTCTTGCGCTTGCTCATCTTCTGGCCGTCCGAGGCTAGGACCAGACCGTTGGCGACGAGGTTCAAGTAGGGCGGCTTGTCGAACAGCGCCGTCGACAGCACCAGCATCGTGTAAAACCAGCCGCGCGTCTGGTCGATGCCTAAGGACGGCCAGACACACGTGCGTGCGTGCGTGCGTGCGTGCGTGCGTGCGTGCGTGCGTGCGTGCGTGCGTGCGTGCGTGCGTGCGTGCGTGCGTGCGTGCGTGCGTGCGTGCGTGTCGGTGCGTACGCACAGTTGTGCGTTCGTGCCGGTGCGTGCGTGGCCGTGCGTGCGAGTGCGCGCGTGCGCGTGCGTCCGCGCCGATGCTTGTGTGCGTGCGTGCGTGCGTACGTGCGTGCGTCGTGCGTGAGTGCGTGCCGGTGCGCGCGTACGTGCGTGCGTGCCGGTGTGTGCGTGCCCGTGCGTGCGTGCGTTCGTGCCGGTGCGTGCGTGCGTGCGTGTGTGCCGGTGCGTGCGTGCGTGCGTGCGTGCGTGTGTGCCGGTGGACCAGCGACGCACCCTCTCCGACAAAGTCCGCAGGGAACATCTGGTCGAACGTCTTCTCGTCGGTGGAGAAGGGGTAGTGGACGCTGGCGTAGGGCATGCTGCCGCTCTCGAACCAGCAGTCGAAGATCTCGGGCACGCGACGCAGCACGCCCTTGCCCAACTTCGACGGGATCGTCAGCTTGTCGACGCTGCAACTCTTGTCGGATGGATGCGCCGTTCTACTAGCGGGCGAAGTCGTATAGGTGGAGGGGGTTCCTCCTATCACATGCCTACCCCCCCCCCCTACCCAGAGTTTGGTTTCGATTTTTCCAACTGTATAAAGCGATACGCAGCAGATGTGAGGAGATGTTAGCGTTTGCGAGTACTTCCCTGTGTTATTCGAAAATAAAACCGTGAAATACATCAGGGTGTACGCGTCAGCGTACAACCCTAATATGTGACGACTTCTCAATGCGGCTTTTTGAATTTTCGATCGCCTATAACTTTTGATTGCCTGAACGGATTTTGGCGCGTTATGGCGCAAATGAACCGCCTTCTTCTGGGGCATCGAATGCGCCATAACGCGTTTCCTTGCTTTACTGTAAGGGGTCAATAGTTCCAAAAATGTTCCAATTTTGCGGCTTTTTTTTTTTTCATGTTCTCCGCCAGGTTTTTGGAGCGCCGCTCGCGAACGCCAGGGCCTATCTCGATGAAACTTGGTATGTGTAGCCGGCTAGTGACGGCAATGTTGCACGCCAAAGGATTTGTGTGTACTGCGTTCCGATCTCGAGATATTGCCGATTTTATCCGATTATCGATTGATTTTCTTGGAAATGGGCCACAAATTTTGTGCCCTATAGGCGCTTTAACGGTACATCGCAGCGCTTCGCTGTAAAGGAGAAAGTTGGTCGCCATGACATGACTTGTGTTACTTTCAACAATTGGACCAAATTGGACGCACCAAAATACCTCCCCCCATTATATCGATAACGGAAATTGGCGATATGTCGGTGTGGTTAGGCCGAATGGCCTAAACATCAATAATAAAGTTGATCGCCCTTCGATGTAGGACATTTCATTCCTTGAAGTCAACACGATCCGACGCACCAAAATATTTTCACTTCAGGGATAATCGATAGAAATCGATATGGGTAGGTCGGATCACTTTGGCCAAAACACAAAAGTTGACCGCCTGCACGTGCAGATCATTTTGATTCTTCACACCACTATGCTCCGACCAACCAATATGGCACTACAGATGTGCACGCACGCACGCACACCAACAAATGGGCTGCTTCGCAAGAAACTTGATGTGGGTAGGTCCGATCACTTTGGCAAAAACACAAAAGTTGACCGCCTAGTCATGGTGATCACTTCCATACTTTACATCACTATGCTCTGACACAGCAATATAGCACAACTGCATGTGCATGCACGCATGTATGTCTGCTAGGCTGTTGGTACTTTGCTTTACTTCAATTTTGCCTTGTTCGATTCAGTCACAGGTACATTGTGTGTGAACCTATGTCAGTGAACGTCTGTGTGCATATGTGCGTGCGTGCGTGCGTGCGTGCGTGCGTGCATGCGTGCGTGCGTGCGTGCAAGCGTGCGTGCGTGCGAGCATGCGAGCGTGCGTTTGTGTGTGCGCCATGCGTGCATGCTTGCGTGCGTTGAATTACAGAAACCCCTTCATCTTTCGAAAAAACACTGTATTAAGGAAAAATTTGCAGGGGGCTGCAAAAAAAGGAGAATATGTGACACTCTATTGTTGAAGTCCAGTTTGAAAAGAAGTGGTATTAAGGCATATACCCCCACTGATTTCTAGCCACTTTCGCATTGCAGCTGATCAACTCCACTTTGAACAAACCATGTATAAAATCCGAACCAAGCACAGCAACAAGTCACATATTCAGCGATTTTTGTGCGAGCCATCTCACTCAGCCAAGCCAAAACGACGCAAACGTCTATCAACTCATATCTCATCTCTCTCAGACGTTGTCATTGCCCATGTCCATGGACCTGAAACAGCTAAAGTTCCTGCCGAATCAATTGGTCCCCTGCTAAAACTTTTGCAATGTTGGTTGTTGATGATGTACAGTTGCCGATGTCGATATGTAGGCAAGAGGCACATACATGTACTACAATCCTGCTCCATTCCCTTCCGGCATTCCACCCAATGATGAACTGTTCGTATAACATTTGTGTAGTGACCCTAATGCTTGCATGAGTGCTGCGTGCGTGCGTGCGTGCGTGCGTGCGTGCGTGCGTGCGTGTGTCTGTGCACGTGTACATGCGTGTGTGCGTGCGTGCATGCGTACGTGCGTGTGCATGGGGTTTCATAGGGCGTGTGCTAATTTCTCGCACTCAATCTATGTAAATGTCAGTCAGTTCCAGTTGCCGCAATTTTTGCTGCACATTTCCTTCCATTGCAAGCGAACACAAAAATCGCCGAATATGTGACTTGTTGCTGTGCTTGGTTCGGATTTTATACATGGTTTGTTCAAAGTGGAGTTGATCAGCTGCAATGCGAAAGTGGCTAGAAATCAGTGGGGGTATATGCCTTAATACCACTTCTTTTCAAACTGGACTTCAACAATAGAGTGTCACATATTCTCCTTTTTTTGCAGCCCCCTGCAAATTTTTCCTTAATCAAAATTCGACCGAACAGTGCCCGATTCTGATGAACATTCTGCGGGCATTTAGGCCCGCCCGCACCCAAAACTTTTAGCTCCAGGGATCACCCACTCCCACTCAGCCAGTCCCGGTTATACAGGTGGTGTACGTGGTGAGAGTGTGCGACCACTGACTGGTGCTTGTGAAGGTCGGTGACGGTGTGTCCGGTGAGTCGCTGCAGCTCGTCGATGGAGCCGACGCAGACGACCTCCGTGCCGTCGTCGCTCTGCCAGAGCGGCAGGGGGGTGCCCCAGTAGCGGTTGCGCGACACCGCCCAGTCGCGGGCCGTCTCGAGCCAGTTGCCGAAGCGCTTCTCCTTCGCGAACTCCGGCACCCAGTAGGTGCCGGCGTTGTTGCGCACGAGACGCTCCTTGATGGCCGTGACGCGGATGAACACCGACTGGACGGCCCGATAGATCAGCGGCGTGTCGCTGCGCCAGCAGAACGGGTAGGAATGCGTCTCGCGGCCCTCCACCACAAGACGACCCGTCTCCTTCAGGCGCCGAATGATCGCCGCGTCAGCGTCCTGCAAACGTACGTTTGTTTGTTCTTTGTGGGCCGCTTCTATGATCGCGGGGGCCTCTCTCTGGTCACAATCGACCGCTGCTAGTGAGAGATGAGAGCCAGTCAGCCCGATACTGGGGGGGGGGGCTGGCTCCCCTAACTGACGGGCCGGGTTGGTCACTGCCGCCGGGTTGGTTCCGCTGGCTGGCAGTTCAAGGGACGCCCAGGACATAGAGCTCCTAGAGGAGACCAACACGCTGTCCAGACGGCTCCGACCATGTCCCAGCACACAAACGACGAGGCAGTCGGCGACGGATTCGGCGGGAAACATACCTGTAACCGGGAATTGGACCTGGGGGGGGGGGTCCGAGCGCTTTCTGGGGGGGGGGGGGTGGGGGGGGGGGTGGAAATCTGGAGGAGGGGGGGGGGGGGTCTGGGCAGAAAAAAATGGGCAATTTTTTGTCTATTTTTAGTAAAAAAAACAATGTAAAATACTTAAAATATGTACTTTTTTGCCGAAATACACTGTAAATAAAGCAAACAATACACTTTTGGGTCGATTCTTGCTCAAAAACACTGTACAAAGTGCATTTATTTAGCAATATAGTATGTAGTAGAAAGTTTTCAAAAAGTCTGGGGGGGGGGTTGGGTGGGGTTTCGCACGAACCTGGGGGGGGGGGGTTGGGGGGTGTGGGGGGGGTCAAAACCAGCAAGTGGGGGGGGGAGGGAAACCCCCCCCAAACCCCCCCCCCAGTTACAGGTATGGCGGGAAATCCCCCCACCCCCTCCGAAAAAAAAACAACACAAACGCACCTTGACGTACTGACCCTGGAAGTCGACCACTTGGCCGGTGAAGCGTCCGCACTCGTCGACGGGACAGCAGGACGGCACCGCGTCGTCCTCGGCGATGATGCCGTAGCGAGCGCACACGTAGTAGTCGTCCTGTACGAAATCGGCAACTGCCCCCACCCCTCGCCCAAAAATCGAGAGAGGCAAGGAGAGGAGGACGCGAACGCACGCACCTCTCCGAAGTAGGGCGCCTGGTGGACGACGCCGGTGCCCGTCGACTCCGTGACGTAGTCGGCGCAGGTGACGGTGAACACGGCGGGCCGGGCCGTCTTCAGGTGCGCGAAATAGTCGAAGACCGGCGCGTACGCCCGTCCCTCGAGCGTCTTGCCGGGAAAGCGGTCCAGCACCTTGTAGTGGTCCGTCTCGTCAGACGCGTCGGTGGGCTCGTGCTTGAAGAGCAGTCCCAGTCGGCAGGCCATCAGCACCCACTGCCTCTGGCGGCTCTTGTCGTAGACGCGGACGTAGTCGAGGGCGGGGTTGACGCAGCAGGCGAGGTTGCTGGGCAGCGTCCAGGGCGTGGTCGTCCAGGCGACCAGACTCACGTCGGGCTCGTCCAGGAAGGGAAAGCTGACGACGACCGCGGGATCCGAGACGTCCTTGTAGTTCTGGCCGGCCTCGAAGTTGGACAGCGGCGTCTGGAGCTTCGTGGAGAACGGCATGACCTTGTGGCCCTTGTAGACGAGGCCCTTCTCGTAGAGCTGCTTGAAGACCCACCAGAGGCTCTCCATGTACGACGGGTACATGGTCTTGTAGTCGTTGTCGAAGTCGATCCAACGACCGAAGCGGGTCACCTGCTCCTGAAGGGCAAGGAAAACGACCATCACTGTCGACCATTGGTGTCCATGGAAATTGGCCCAGGGGGAAGATTACTTCGACGAAGCGGGAAAGCGGATTTTCGGGATGGATTTTTTTTGCATCGAAATTTCACTTGAAATGGTACTTTGCTTAAGAAAGACTCAAAATGTCACTTGCTCTGGATCCAAATCCCCCACCCCATGGGCCCGTGTGTGCCTTTGGCGCGTAGCGTTGATATCTTAGACGCGCCTTCCACTCTTTGGCGTATCTCATAACGATGGCGCGACAGCGCTCGTTGTAAACGTCGACGCCCATCTTCTCCACGTCCTGGCGCGTCAGCATCGGCAGGCCCAGCTCGGCGCACAGCTCCTTCTCCACCTCCTGCTCCTGTAGCAGCACAGGACCCACCCAAGTTTTGAGTCCAGAATGCGCACGCACGCACGCACGCACGCACCACGGGCAAGCCGTGCGTGTCCCAGCCGAACTGGCGCTTGACGCTGTAGCCGCTTTGGTGGGCCCAGCGCGTCGCCGTGTCCTTGATCGTGCCTGTCATCATTCCAAGTCTTGATTGACCCGCAGGTCGCGCGCACGCACGCACGCACGCTCAGCGCAACGCACCGGCCAGAATGTGCCCGTAGTGGGGCAGCCCAGTCGCAAAGGGCGGCCCATCGTAGAAGGTGTAGGGCTTCTTGTCCTTGTTGAGCTCGAGACTGCGTCGGAAGGCGTCCGTCTCTGTCCAGACGCGCAGAACTTTCTCTTCCTCGGCAGGAAAGTCGACCGACTCGGGAACGCTCTCCAGGCGCGACATGGCGCGCGTACCGCCGTCTAGCAGCGACCCAATGCCCACTCAAAATGACCACTAACTACGCAGACAGACGACGACAAAAACCCTTTCAGAATTCAGCAAACTCAAACCCTGACGCAATTTTCGGCAAGTCGCAGATTACCCACACGCACAAGCCGACGCAATACTCGGCAATTTGCATTACGGTACGATGCACGAGAATTTGATTCACTGCCTTCTCTAAAAGGAGACAAGGAACTGACGTCGTAGCCTGATTTGCAGCCCGAATGCGCTTCACCTTTCTCATTGGCTGCCATCGGCTTCGTTGCAACTTGCATGCAATGAAGGACGTCCAATACAGTTCCCTCTGCTCGTCACTACTTTTGAGCTGCCACCCGCCGAAATCTGTTCAGTCAGACAATCAAAAGTTTCCCAACCGAACATTCAAAAAGTCGCGCGCACAAATCTTAATCGTCACGTATTAGGCTTCTGCTCTGGCGCGGAAGAGACCCTGATAGCAGCACAGGCAAGGACCCCATAATTCAGCATACAGCATTCTTCATGCACGATACGTTTATCGAACAGTATCGTATTTCGCGCCTGTAGCATTGTTTCTGTACGTACGCGTGCCCGTGATACAACTCGTCGGCGGGCCCGATTCTTCCGAGAGGGGGCAACAGCAGCGCGTGCGCGTATCACCGCGATCACAAGGAACCCTGTTTCGGTCGGTCCATTCGCTTCAAGTAGACGGAGATGGTGCCCGAGGAGCCGTCGGCCGACTCGGCCTTGAGCGGGACGACGTCCTCGTCCTCGAGGATCCGCTTGCACATGAGCGTGCTGCCGCTGCCGTCGTCCACGGGTGTCTCCGCCAGCAGTCTGCAAGGGGCGACGCGTGAGAAGAAACCTCTTTGCGCACAGCGGGACACTCCCAAGGGACTCACTCGAAGTGGGCGTTGGCGTGCGTCCGCGAGATGTAGCGCTTCTTGAGCAGGCGCGCCGTCAGCGGGTACTCGACGTCCTCCTGCACGTACGTGTCGAAGTCGGCGGCGCCGCCGACGCCGTCGACGGCGCCGACCGGGCGCGTCTCGGTGTCGTTGGGCAGCCGGTAGATGAGGCGCGCCTTGCGGGGAGCGTCGCGCGCGAGCGCGCCGCGCACCGACGCCCTCATGATGCCGGGGTTCGGCTTCTGCTGCCGACTGTTGCGCCTGGAAAATCCAAAACTCGACGAGCTGACGAGCGCACCTCTTGCGCGCAGTCGACGAAGACATACGGCAGCGTCGATGTTTCCTGCGTCTTCTGCTGGCTGCGCTTCGACCTCTGAAGCTTGCCACTGTCGAACCAGCCGTGCTCCGGTCTGGAAAAACACGCAACAGTTTGCACGCTTATAAAAAGATGTTCTAAAGTATAGTAGCAGCGGCGTACTTGCGAGGTTGAGACGAGGTAGCGGACACAAGTGAAGATCCAATGCCGCTCGTGTCCGAGGCGTAGTGCAGAGTGGTGCCGTAAGGACACTTGGCCGATTGGGAACTTCGGAAGGGCGGCTCGCTGGAAAATGTGCACTGCTTGTCGTTGAATGGCTGTAGCGCGTCGGCAAGCTTCACCAGTCACTCACCAATGCGTGCGATTTCTGGGAGGTGCCGATCCGACGCTGCCGGGCGTGCGTGGCGCGTGGAAGAAGTAGGGCGAGGCCGGTTGCGGCGCCCCCGAAGTTGACTGGGACATGCTCGCTCCGGGTGGAGCAGGCGGCCGCTGGAGTCGTTTCTCTGGGGACGAGAGAAACGTTGGCAGCAGCTGCTGTGGCGCCGCTGGAGGCGGATGGACGAGCGGCGGCGCGGTCGTGGGCGCCAGCTGGAGGTCGAGCGGCAGCGCGAGCGGCGCCCGCTTCTCGGAGCGCGAATCCGCGCGCCGCGTCGACTGGGCGCGCTCGTGGGCGGCCGCGCTGCGCCGGCGATGGCGGCGTCGCTCCGAGCGTTGCTCCTGCTCCTCGATGTGTCGCTCGAGCTGCATGAGGTGCTTGCCGGCGATGTCCTCCTCCTTGGACGGATGCTCTTGGTTCCACTGCGAGAAGCTCTGGACGGCCGTGCGCGGGTCGGCGCCCGTCTTCTTGTTGTCGCCAAAGTGGTTGAGCGTCTCCGTCAGGCGCTTGTTGCGCTCGACGCTCAGCTGCACGTCCTGCAGCTTGTCGATGAGCTGACGAGCAAACTCTTCCGGTTGGCGGGTCGCGAGCTCCTGCTTGATCTTGTCCATGGCCTGGCGGTCGCGAGTCTGTAAGTAAATGCGGTCCCCCGGTTCGTCAGGCGTGGGTGCGGACAAATCGGACAAAATGAGCAACCGACCGCGATATTGGGCAGCTGCACGCGCGCGTCCTCGTTGCGGAGCCTTTGCTCGCGCTGTATGGCGCGCTCGGCGTGCCTGCGGCCGCTCTGGCTGTTGCTGTGGCCTGACACCTCGGATGAGCCGACCGCGCTCTGCTTGTTCGTGGGCGGCGCGAACTGGTTGTACACCTTCTGCAGACTGTACGGATTGCCGCACTTGGAGAACGGCTCCAGATTGCGCCTGAATCGCGGATTGGAGCTTAGCAATCATCAAAATGCATTGCGCGCTGCGCGTTCCGCACTCACGTGTGCTGGGACAGACGAAGGGACTGCTCTGACAGTTGCAGTCTCTTCTGGGTCTCCGACTCCTGCAGCTGTCGGTAC
Organism: Paralinhomoeus sp. GSCO2_6; assembly: GCA_030248085.1. NCBI lineage: Eukaryota > Metazoa > Nematoda > Chromadorea > Monhysterida > Linhomoeidae > Paralinhomoeus > Paralinhomoeus sp. GSCO2_6. The sequence goes on along the minus strand of JASAMY010000910.1, from coordinate 113,207 downwards.
TTCTTCGGGGGAAGCGGTGGCGGCCCCGTTGGCACCGGGGGAGGCAGAGCGTCGCTGTCCCCGAAGCCCAAGTTCAGGTTGAGCGTCTGCTGTTGCGGTGGCGGTTGGAGCGCGGGAACGAGACTGCCGGACGTGGTCGACTGTTGATCGGTCGAGCATTCGCTCGATCGACTCGAGCTGTCGCGGAAGACCCGAGGGCTGTCGCGGGGGCTGTCTCTCTCGAGGAAGGGCTCTCCCTGCGCCAGCGCAGCCATCGGGCCCAACCCAGAGGTCGTGGCCACCTCCTGGCCGAGCACGGCGGCGTTGAAGTGACCGAAGAAGATGGGCGACTGCCGGAACTGCTGGTGCATCTCCTCGAGGTAGGCGTAGACCTCGGAGGCGAGGTTGGCGAAAATCGGGTAGGGCGCGCTGTCCGCCCTGAGTTCGCGTATCCTCCAGACGGTCTGGTTGACGGTCTTGCGCGAGACGCAGCCGGGCAGGTCGACAATCGGTCGCCAGACGACGCTCGGGCCCGCCTGGCTGCCGGCCGCCGGCCGTCTGTCCGAGAGGAAGCGGGCGCAGATCTCGCTGACGAGAGCGCGCCAGTGGTGTGCGGCGAGCGGCTCGAGCAGCGCCTTGCAGGCGAAGTAGAAGTCGATCGTGACCTCGGAGCCGGGCCGGAATGAGCGCATGAAGTCCTGGAAGGCCGTCAGTCCGTCGCCGTCGTTGAGCACGTGGTCGACGCTGCGGGCCCACTGCTGCGCGGCCGGCGGCTGCTCGGCGGCGGCGGCCGCGAACGCCTCCGCTTCACGCCGCGGCCCCTCGGCCGAGGAGCAGCTGGCGGCGTCCTCGTCGTCGTCGCTGCCCTCATCCGAGTCCTCGTCGCCGTCGCGCCGACCCTCTTCGTCGTAGCTGTCGTTGTTGTGGTCGAACGTCGTCGCCTCGTCGTCGCCGCACAACTCGTCCGCTCTTGGCTCGCACATGGTCGTCGACTCGGTTTGTGCAACCAAAAAATCCACGGCCAATTTCGCCGGTCGTCGTGTAGAGCTGTCGAATCTAGACAAAATCAACTCGGTGCAGCCTGCGCACCTCGCCTCGACTTCGCTAGTACGCGCCCCTAAATTTAGATACGGAGTCAGGCCGCTTTATCTGTCGCACGGAGAAAGAAGTCTGGCGCCAAGTTGCAAACGGCGACGTCGTCGTCGCCGACGCCTCCAACAGCAGAACCACGCAACAAGCGGGAAAGAGTCAGAGAGAGATGGGCGGAGAGTGCTAGAGACCAAGAAAGATAGGACGCGCAGAGAGCGGAGAGTACGTGGCAATGGCATACGGCCGACAGTGCGAGCTGTTGGTTGTCGACGCGTCGGCCGGCTCGTTGTCAGCGCGCTCGCCAGGCGGCCGGCGACGTCGTCTGCGAGAGTTTTATACGCGGCATTTTAGTGCCGCGCTGCGCTCCGGCCGGGCGGCCGATGGCGGAGCGGCGGGAGGGCGGCCGGGAGGACGACGGCGGCGGCGCCATCAAAGGAGCTCCACGGTGCGCGCCCTAGTCGTATAAATGTCCTTCGACTAACCCATGGCGCGCCGGCAAGAGCCTTCAGACAGAGCGCAAGCCCTTAACCCACGCCGACTCCCCTAGACTGCGTCTAGCTCAGACGCCCCGGGGTCATTCAAAGATGTCCCGCGCCGCGCCGCTGCTGACTGACCGAAGCCAACGAATCAATTATTACTCGATCTCGATCGCGTCGCCAGTGGACGGTCGTCAGAGGCCAAAGTTTCTGACTCGGTCGACTCGAGCGCCAATCATCAGCCGGCCAGTCGGCTGCCGTGCCGCGCCGTCCGCAACGCGCACGCGTCTTGCCCGTGGCGGCGGCGAGATCAAAGGATTCGTTTCGAACCCGTCGAGCGGCCGTTTTACGAGTGCTTTCGAAGCCGGTCTAACAGGCAATGAAAGCGATGCGAAAGAGAACTCAAATGGCGGCGGCTCTCTACACGAAAACACAATGACAAACGCAATGGCCCACTCGCCAGGGCAGTAAAATCGAAACAAAATGTATGTACATGTACGTAGAGCGCAGGCATGCATTTACAAGTACCGCCGTAGGGTAGACACTAGGAGAAGACACCCTAAACTCTGGCTCGAACTGTTTGGTAAGCTGATATACAGAGCGTAGTAGTAGTAGTAGTAGTAGTAGTAAGCGGTAATCAAATGGGAGCCACCTTTCAACTTTTCCAACTCCGGGCTCATGGATGGGGTGAAGCATCAGACATGGATTCAGGGCAGCGGAAAGTCTCGAAACTCAAAAGTTTGCTCGAGAGATGCGGTGCGGCAACGAGCCCACAGCTGACACAGTCGCCTGCCAAGGTTGGCTGAAAGGGGAAAACGGTCGCTTGGCGCAGAGACACACATCGCTGGCACTACATAGTCGGCGATCGCGACGACGACGACGAGCCGTGGGCGGTGCCGAATATTATACGGCGGCAGTCCTCGCCGCGGCCGCCAGCACTCCCCAGAGAGAGACGAACGCGCGCCTCCTCTGTGAGAATCGGTGCGTGCGTGGCGCCCGGCCATCTTTCACGTCGGGGGAGCTCGCGCCCAGTGGAAGTGTGCGCTCTTTCGCCTGCGCCGCTGAAACAAGGCGGAGAGAAGGCCGGTCGGTCGGCAGGCGCCGCTGACGGCCCGGCGCCAACGGAGGCAGCAGACGGATGGACGGAGAGAGCGGCGCTGGCGCATAAAATTTTCACTGCACTACCACCACGCCAGCAGGCCTGCCGCTCTCAAGTCGACACGGCGCCGCCCCCACGACGACGACGACCGCTCCCGAAAGAGTAGTAAAAGTGAAGGCAATGACGCCGATTTTGTGTTGAATATCCGAACGAGAGGTCACTGCAGGGATTTTTGCGGCCTCCGAGTCAGGGCGACGCGTTCGAGCGCAGCACAAGCTAAGGCTGCGCATCGAGCAGCGGCTGGCAACGCTACCGCTCGCGAGCGCCGAGCGGCGCGCGGGGCAGGCGGTAAACACGGTCTCTGTACGTGCTGAGTAGCGACTGAGTGTGTGCCGCGCGCAGTCGACAGCCGCTGAGCCGCCGTTGGGCCAGAGGAGACGGCGGCGGCAAAACGAAGGTCGGCGGAGTCGGCAGCGCTGGCAGTGCGGTCCGGCCGTGGCGGTGTGCGATGCGGCGGCGGCGGCGGCGACGACGCGGGCCAGCCGCCGGGGCGCGCTAGGCAAGTCAAAAGCGTGGCGGCACCGATGAAAGGGAAGCGCTTTTCAAAAGGCGGCGCGTCGGCGGCGGCCAGGCAAGGCCCAATCAATTGGCGGCTCCGCCGACGGCGGGCCGTTCGCTCACGTGCTTTCGCAATGGCGGCGGCTTTGATCTCGCCGCCATTGTCGGCTCGCCGCCGCCGCCGCTCGGTCAAAAGGAGGATCGATTTTGTGATTTGGTCACCAGCACGCAGCGGAGGCCGTTTCCTGGGCGGCGGTAGCGACCGGGGGCGGCGGAACGCGGGCCGCGTTTGACGCTGGCCGCTCTCCTCGACACGCCGCGGAGTGTAGGTCGGTCGGCGACAGCGCGCATCAAAGACGCCGCCGTAGGCCTCTACGCCTCGCCGACGGCTCGCGATTGTTGATCGACGGCAAATTGGTTTTGACACATTCCACTCGCCGAGTGGTGGTGCCGCCGCCGACACGAAAAGGCCCCGACTCCTGTGGGAGCGGTCCTCGCTGTGTTGTTGCTGCCCAGCTCTCTTGTTGACTTGCGTTAATCAAACGACTACACACATACATGGCACTGGCGGATCCAGGGGTGGGGGAAAGGGGGAATTCCCCCTCCCGAAATCGAAGATCTAGGGGGGAAAGGTATAGGCCGGTGGGAGCAGAAACGCGCACAGCGGACCTGGTTTTCAGCAAAAAATTGCGTGTAGGTGGTCGAAAACAGCAAAATTTTCGCCTGCGGCGCCGTTTGTATTCGTTAATCGCCAGAAATGAACCAATTAGGTGCCCAAACCACTGCCGAAATGTCCCAACATCCAAAACGTTCAACAGAGTCCTCCCTTCTGCAAAATTCCTCCCCCCTCCGAAATTTTTTTCTGGATCCGCCAGTGATACATGGCAGTTTTTGCCACATGGGTTTTGTTCTGTCGTTTACTTATCTTTAGCAACAGTCTTTCAACATTTCAGAAAATTCTGTCAACTGTAGAACGAATGCCAAGCGTTCAAAGTTGGTGAGGGTACCGTCGTACACCCTGTACACATAAATCAGTGACGCGCGCATACTGTAACTTAGAGTCTCTGCAAACTAACAGAAGGGGCTCTGCAAAGGCTACGGTATGTTGAAAGTGTGGAACACAAGACTGTATACAGTCCTTTCTTTTGTTGTTGTTGCTGATGTGCGCTATGCGATTCAGTCAGCGACGCACAATTGGACATTGTGGTGTCTGCAGTACTGTAGTGACTAGGGTGTACTACATGTCCTACGCTTGCATTGTACATTGGACAATAACATACACATGTAGGACAAACCAAAACCATTTTTATTGTGGGACATTTATTAAATTTTGCACTGAGTTAGTACTTGGGTTAGATGCATGTGTACAGCAGTACAGATAAAGGAAGAATGTCGTGGTAGAACGTGTTTTCGCGAATTTGCCGCGCTTCTGTCTGTTTCGATACGTTGGATCGATACGGCATGCGGCGACAGTCGACACCATAAAAATAAATTCAATGCCTACGTTCAGGCGTACTTTAGAGCACACCAAAATGCAAGAGCGGAAAGAACACGGCAGCCCACACGACGAACAGACCGATGGCCGATACGAACGTGATCAGTTGGCATTTCTGGTCGGCGAAGGCAGTCGACAAAGGCGTGGCGACATTTGTCCGGGGGTCGACGACGATCGCGCTTGGTGGCCCGGTGGTGTGGTGAAGAGCCGATGAGAGCGACGGCGGGTTCCTTTCCTCAGTCGTGGACATTGTACCATACATCAGTGCAACTCCTATTCTGGCGCAACGCGGGAGGGGGAGGAGAAGGAAGCCGCGCGGCGCTGAGTGCACCGAGACTCGGGGAGCGAGGCAGGAACTGACGCTCAGCGAGGCCCATACGCCTCCCTCCACCCGTATATTGCTGTCGCAATCGCAGCGCAGCCGTCTACCTCGCATCGTTGACTGTACGCAGTCGCTTCGCTTGGCCTGACGCCGACCGGTGTCGACGGCGTGAACACCGTGCGCAGAATTGCGGCGGAAATCGTGTGGGGGCGAGGAACAGCACGTATATTTTCCGTCGTCATCACGCGCGACGGAAGCGTCACGCGTGCACGTCGGGCAGCGAGTGACTGTTGCGCCTACTCGTGCCGCCCTCGATGGAGGGCGACTTGACGGTGATGGCGGGCAGGTAGAGCTCGTTGGCGCCGCTCGTCGTAAACACCGTCTCGACGGGCGGCTCGTAAATTTCTGAGAAAAAAGGTCGAATTTCGGACAAAAACGAGGACGCAAGCGCTCGCCCACTCTGGTGGGTGTGCGTCTTGCCCTTCTCGACGATGGGCGGCAGGGTGACGACCCTCTCCAGCTCCTTCTGCACGGTCGCGATCGGCCGGCCGGCGTCGGCCGACTGCAGCTCCCGCGTCGCGTTGCTGCCCACGCTGACGGGCGACTCGCTAAGCGGCAGGGTACCAATTCGTCATCCCCCAACCCCAGTCGACAACCCCCAGCCGAGGAGAGTCAGCGGCCGTGTCAACGCACCGCGTGACGGGCGGCAGCGTTCCCACGGGGTTGGCGTTGCGCGCCCGTATCTCGAGCACGGCGGTCGGCAGCGCGGTCGGCTGTCGGCCCCTTCCCCTGAAGAGTCGCTTGAGCCAGTTGATGGTGTTGCGTCGCCGCTGCTGCTGCGACGTCTTCTTGGGAGCGGTCGCGTGTCGCGGACGCCGCTCCTCCCTCGGCTCCTGGCTTAGCATGAACGTGTACGTCGACAGGCCGCTCTTGACTGCAACAACCACGTCCGTCTTGCTCGTGCGTCAAGCAGCGAAAGCGACGCCGACTCACTGAGCTTGACGTGAAAGGCCAGTAGGTGGACGGTGAGGCCGCAGGCGACGAGGGAGACGAGCACGTTCACGAGGACGTAGCCGAGCCAGACGGGCCCTTCCACCATAGCACCGTAGATTGGCAGAGAGTCTGCGGATTGCGAGCGTCATTGCTCGGCGAACAGTTCCTCTGGTCAGCAGCGGACTCGACCCGACCTACCATTTGAGTGAACGAGAAGGGAAGGCTCGGCGAAGTAGAGGGCGATCAGAGACAGACCCAGGAGGCTCGTCAGCCCGCTAGACGTCGCCACCGTCGAGACGTACCAGAGGAACTGTCTGAAAGTTCAGCGTCAGAATTATCCAACACGACCCGGCCTTAAAAATCACCTGTAGTTGCGCGCCCCGATGCAGTTGTTGAGCCACTTGCAGTGGTGGTCGAAGTCGACGACGCATTTGTTGCACTGCCGGCAGTGCTTGGACGTCGCGTCGCTGCAAGAGGACCAATTCTTCCGCTGGCAACGCATTGCGCTGCGACTTGCGCATGCGTCGTTCGCAGGCTGGCGGCTGGCCGAGAGCGCACGTACACTTGCTGTTCGCAGATGTTGCAGTAGTTGTTCTCGGCGATGACGTGCTCGTGCCGCTGCCGGTCGAAGGCGGGCTGGACGCGGTTCGTCAGCTTGACGCGCACCGCGCCGTCCGCCGGGTCGATGGACGTCACGAGCACCGTGAACGCCACCGCGCCCGCCGACAACGCCAGCACCACCTACGCAACAACAAGAACCGATCTAGCAACCGAGCTATCTATACAACAAGCTACTAAAGAAAAAGAGTCAAAAACTTTGTTATGCTCATAATACATAGATAGCTACCTATTTAGTATCTACCTACGGTAGGTAACCTTCTAACCTACCTACCACATGTAGTGACCAACCGAACACTCTAATTGTCTCCGCCCCCCCCCCCCCCCAAATAGGTGCCTTCGACTTTATCAGCTACCACCACTTTTCAAAATGAGTCTCCGTCTAAATAAAGGCTACATTTTCAGTGTTTGGTTGAGCGGGTGTTGTTCAGTGTGTGTGCGTGTGCGTAGCGTAGTACATGCATAGGCACCGTATGTACCTACAAAAACTCCAAAACGCGGCGATCAGCGCCAACAAAGCTGTCCAGTTCCCGCCTATCGACCCTTTTAAATCGCAATTTTAATCCCCCCCCGCCCCCAATTACCGCCCAGGAGTCTATTTAGAGCTATACGGTACTCCATGTACACGACGATTCTTCTCAGCCGCTGACCGTCATGACGGTGTACTTGAGGGTGGCGTTCTTGAGCGCGGCCGCGAGGAAGAGTACGGCGTTGAGGGCGACGAAGAGCATGAGCAGCCAGCAGAGCAGCTGCAGCGGGTGCGGCGGCCAGGACCAACCGTTGCGTCGGCTGTTCCGCAGGAACAGCGGCATGGGCGCTCAGCTATGGGCTGCCCACATTTCTCAGAGCGCCGTGTCACTCGGCTGCGCTGCTGCTGGAGGTATATCGGCGGGAGAAACGCGAGTGCGGTTACGGGCGAGGGCGAAGGGAGAATGGAACCCCGTTAGAGTTGAAGCCCGCCGACGCGGCCGGCCCTGGCAACGCGGGGCGCCGGGCATGGAAAATTGATAGCGGCCGGCCGGCGCCGCGGCAAATAGAGGGGCCGCCGGACTGCACTCAGAGTCCACGCCCCCATTACTTAGGTAGCGGGGCGATATCGACAGCTGGAATTGACACGCGCGTCACAACACGGCGTGGCGTCACACCACAACAATTTCTCGTAGAGTCACTGTGCCGCTAATCACTGGGCGGGGCAGCAATGTCGTCGTCGTCCTCGTCTTGCGCGGCGCTGCCGTCCAGTTCGCGCAATGCGTCCGTCCAGTCCATGAGCTCGAACAGCTCGAGAAAATGCGCCGGCAGCGGGGCGCGCACGCGCAGCGGCCTGTCGTAGCCTAGGCCGTCCCGGACGCGCCACAGGAAGACGTGGAAGAAGGCGGGCAGACGCTGGTAGGCCCGCCGGTCCAAGCGGGCCCTCTTGAGAAAGCGCAGAGGCAGAAGCTGCGCGTCCGCCGACGCCTTGTGAGGGGGCAACACGACCGTCTCGCCCATGAAGCGCGTCACGCGACGTTGGTAGACCGTGTCGCCCAGCACCGCCAGGCGGTGCTTCAGCAGGAACAGCTGCGGCACGTCGTTCACGACTGAACACACGCGCAACAAGAGACACGTCAACTCAAGACTGTGGTGGAGGTGAACAGATTTCGACATACATGGACGAATAATTGGGCCGGAGGAAGGAAACGGGAATTCACTTGAAATGGTACTATTCGACTATTAAATAGAAGTAAACTGTGATCTGGAAGCCGTCACTTTTTGTTTCAAAAGAACTGCTGAAACTGAAAGCCAGGGGGCATAACTACTTCAGGATAGCGTCCGTCAGAGGAGGCCCTGTGTGTGTGTGTGTCTGTGTGTCTGTGTGTGTGTGCTTGCGTTTGTGTGTGTGTGTGTGTGTGCTTGCGTGTGCGTGCGTGCGTGTGTGTGGGTGTGTGGGGGGGGGGGAAGAGATCAGAGGAGCAGCACGGACAGGAGGAGTGGTAGAGTTTGACGAGAAACAGCTCTCTCGAAGGACACTGGCGGATGACACGCATCCTACAGTAGTCCTCAGCCTGCTCCTTCCGTAGCACCGACACGCGCGTCGGTCGCTCGTCCGTCGTCACGAACTGAATATAGTCATAATTGCAGTGGTACCGTATACTACGTACTACAATTCACCGTGCGCGTATACCCCTCACTATTGTGCACTATGCGCCAGATTTGTCGTCCCCTCTAACGCAGCGGTCTGTCTTGACAGCCGGGGGGGGGCAGATAGATGGGGGGGGGGGGGCAACAAAAGGGCGCGTAGACACGCGAGCTCGCCTGCTCCTCGCCTCTGACGTCGACGGTCTTTTGATAGACGTAGCCGTCGGCCGAGTCCGTCGATGGATCGCCCGTGCAAACCAGTCTGAACTAGACGCTAGGGCCTAGGACCGATCTAACGTTCGACTACACAGATAGATAGGAGGGGCCATACCCAGTGGGGGTAGCCAGGATTCATTTCAGGGGGGGGGGGGGGGTGGTGACTCCAATTTCGATCAAATGCGCCATTTTGCAGAAGGGGTCCTGCTACACTTTTTTTGGACATTGGCCCATTTCGGGCGCAAAGCATGCGCCAAACATCAAACATCCAACGGTAACTGTCGCATTTTGTCAAATTAACGCATTTCCTAAGTTATGAGGCACATGCGAAAATGTGGTTCGTGAAATGCCGACTTAATAAGTGTTTACTTGGAAGTTGAACACAATTGACAGATTTGCATATTGTAGCAAGGTGCACCCAGTTAACCCTACGTCACTGACTATATCTGCAACCGGGTTTGGGGGGGGGGGGGGGCGGGAGGATTAATGACCCTTCGAATTAGAGGGGTATAGGAGAGGTGCAACTGACTGACTCTGTACTGAAAAACACCAACATTTATACTCACTTTATCGTTCCAGAAAGGTTGAGAAAACTATTATCAATTCTGGAGGAGAGGAGGGTGAGTATTTCTGCTGGCCGGGGCGACAAGTTACGGGACGGACGTACATGCTTCTGACGAGCGCCCTTTTGGATTTGACCGCCCCGGCGCGATAGTTGTGCGAGAAGCGGCGCATGGACGCCTTGCGCAGACGCCACCAGTTCTGGTCGGTTGTCGCGAACACAGCAGGGCCCGAGCAGTGCCTGGAGCGCGTTGAACATTCGCCGGTTTAGGGCACCGTATGGCCTAGTGGTAGAGAATCGGCCTCTTGCTCCGGAACGGTCCTGGGTTCGTTTCGATTCTTGACGGATCCACTAGATCGAGCACTTCCCTCTAAATGGATGTTCTCAAAAACCAACATTTGTCATTCGTTGCTCAGGGGTTTCAGCAATTATTGAACTATACAGGCCTACATACAAACACTCCTATCGCACCACAGAACGCAGACAAAGAAAGCGTCAGCAGCAGCACATAGTTCACTAGTAAAATTTCACGTCAAAACACGCTAAAAGCAAAAAAGATGGTACAAATGAATAGAATGGGCAAAAAAACGGCACCTCGGCACGCATCTTGACAATCGGCAGAAGTCTAGATCCATCAACGGACCCAGTTCTTGCGCAGCAGATCGCATCGTAACCGTAGGTTCAACCTTTTCGTTCAAATCTAAACAATTATGAAAGCGGTTTCATTATTCGGACAAGTTTGATTTTTTTGTGACCAAAAGGCGCGACTCCAAACGGCTTGTTGACAACGACCACCCTGTTCTCATAGTACTTCAAAACGTTGCTGGCGCAATATTCCGCCAATTCAAGGTTGCTCTTGAACAGGCGAGCGGTCAAACTCATTGCAATTCGTGTGAGGATTGCAAAGTAGAAAAGTTCAATTTCGAATTGAACACATACCGTATTGTTGTGTTGCATTAAATACTATACTCTACAAAAGAGTATTGTACACAAACCGTATTCTTGGTAGTGAGTTGAGACCGTACGCATACCGTATTCTTGGTAGTGAGTACAATACACATACCGTAACACTTTATTGTAGTTTCCTGTTCTGCAATTCTGAAACGCGTTAGTGGGCTGCATTGACCTTAAAGGAATTCAAGCTGAAGACGAAAGAAAATTCTTTTGCTTGTTGCACATGCTTATTATTACTATTATACATAACACTTATACATTAACACTATTATTTGTATGCAGAAGGAAGCGCGGATGTTTTGGCAATACGTCTGGTTTGCGTTGCCGCTGTCGACGGCTGCCGGCTGCTTCGTGGGTCGGTCGCGTCTCGACAGGTCTGCTGACAGCGCCGACGGCAGCCGGTGGACTACGACGACGGCTGGAGATGATGACGACAGCCGGCGCTGCGACCGATGCCTCGTCAGCCTCTCCGTCAGCGACGCCGCAGAGGTCGCCGTCACCTTCGACTGTCTGCCAGTCGAGAGACGGCGACGCCACGACGAGCGTCGTCCGTGCCTCTCAATGGCGAAGGGAAACGGCTCGCGAATGGCGCCGCCAACTCTGATGAGTGATCGGCGGCAAAGGACGCCAACGGTCGCCGAATGGTGCTGCCTTGCCGACGACGACGGCGGCGGTCGCTCGGACGCCTGCAACCGCCCCTCCCTCTGGCTCTCGCGTCTCGTCAGCGAAGGCTGGATACCGACAGAGCTCACGGCGCGAAGTCGAGCAAAAAGACGCCTGTTGAGATCTGCCGACCTCAAGGTCATCAACTACAACTGCGAGCGGCTGCGACACCACGTCGAGCCGTGCGACGCGTTCTGCGAGTACCGCTACGGACGCCATCCGAACGGCAAGCGGGCGAAGACGCGAAGCGACGGATTGTGCCGTGCCTCCTGCAAGAATTCCTTCGTCCGACTGTCGACGGGCGGCCACGAAGTCACGTACTGCTGCGAGCACAACACGTGCGGCCTGGACCGATGGCAGCAGGAGTTGGTCCGACTCGTGCCCGTCATCCGGCGGGAGCCGGACTGGCTCTGGAGGACGTTCTGCTTTGACGCCGACATGGACCGCTTCGAGCTGAACGCAGACTGGCGCCGGCGGCGTCCCCTGCCCCACGACTGCGTGGAGGCGACGTCGAAGCACTGCGCCTACCTCTACCGCCAAGACACGGCGGTCGTCGAGGCGCGCTGTCCCAGCGCCGAGACCGGCCTCAGCTGCAACGCCGTCTGGCGCATGGAGAGCAAGCTCGTCCTCCGACAGGAGCCGGACGTCCACTGCGCCTACGCTCACGACCGCGGCAAGGCGCTCTGCTGCTGCAGAGGCCACCTCTGCAACGTCGGCGCTCACAAATTCGTGCGCCAGGACGTCAACCGGCTCTTCGAGAGATTGGCCGCTCGAGGCGCCGGCACGCTTCAGGCGCCCGAGCCCCCGCCGGCGGACGAAAGGCCGGCCTTCTTGGACGTCATAGAAATGGCGTACCTTCCGCGGGATACAGAAAGCACAACGAAGCCGCGGGAGCGAAAGCCGCAGCCGCTGGCCGACCCGGAGCCGGTGGCTCTCGGCCAGGTGGCGCTGGTGCTGACGACCTTCATCAGCGCCCTACTGCTGAGCTGCATCTGCTGTCTGCACTGCCTGACGAAGGCGGTGCCCTGGGACCGACTGCTGGTACCGCGCCATTGGGCCGACTGCGAGTGCACCGCGTGCGCCGCGGAACGGCTGGCAGTCTCGGCCGACTAAGATCCTGGCCCCGCCAAGTAGACATCACCAGCATCTTGCATTCGAAATCCGAAAGCTGGACAAGACAAGAATTCTGAGAAACTACGAACAGAAAAGTTGTTTATTGCAGCGAGAGCTTGTGTGTCACAGCGAGATACTGGCGCTCTCGGTCGTTTGTGTAGTACGCTTGGAGAGAAGAGCAGCATTATACTCCCAGTACATATTATTATTTAAATAGCTACCGTATTCATTGTAATTGACGCAGTCGACGGTGACAGTTTCTGACTGAAGAGTATTGTTCGAAGAGAGCTAACCATGCGTAGCGTGTACCGCCCGGCTATGCCCAAGCTTTGCAATGCACACACGTTTCGTATTTCGGGCACTAGCGGATCCAAAGCGGGGTGCAGGGGCCAGGGGGGGGGCATGCTCCCACCTGTGGTTGTCGGCAAGGGGGGCAAGGGGGCGGCGCACGCTTTTGGACGACAATTAATGAAAAAGTCCAAGATTGAGAGATGCAGCAGTTAGCATTGATTTTTTTGCGCCTATGGCGCCAAAAGTCACAAGTTTTCGCATTAGCACCGTAGCAACGCAAAATATGTGTGCCTGCCAGCGCAACTGTTCGTTTCAAATGCTGTAAAGTTCAAAAAACACGACTGTTGTGTCAAACGCGCGAAATATGGCTCTCCAATAGAATTTTTTTTTTGTGAAAAACATTTTGTAACCTTGCCCCCTCCTGTCAGAAAATCCGATCCGCCAGTGATTTCGGGTACATTGCGCGTCTACCGTAATTGGACCAAGACCGTAATTTTCATTTCGATTGGGACAACGTTGCAATACGTTTCTTCCCAAACTTCACTGCGTGACCTGCAACGGAAGCAGAGATTGTATCAAGCGCCGCTGGTTCCGATCGAAGGACGCGCGAGATTGCTACGATGGTGGACCGATTGGGTGGGTGGTCTAGCGACTCAGGGTTTAGGCAGGGTTTTTGGGCGAAGAAGTGGCGGCGCGTCTTGCGTTTCAGTGGGCACAGAGGTGAACTCGCGGCGTATCGCTGGCGTGGAGGCCTGCTTCGGGAAGGGCGGCCAGCCTCTCCAGATCCCCGGCCGCGTGCTCGTGGGCGAGGGCGTCCTGCGGAAGATGTGCCGGAAGCGACTGAAGCCCCGTCAGTTCTTCCTCTTCAACGACATCCTCATCTACGGCAACATCGTGCTGGCGCGCAAGCGGTTCAACAAGCAGCACGTCCTGCCGCTCGAGGACGTCTCCGTCGAGGACCTGCCCGACGACGGAGGTCCGTCACCCCCCCCCCCCCCACGGCCCACCCCCTCCCAAAACTGTGGCGAGCGCTGTGTGGGTCACTGGGACCTGGGAGGGGCTGTTGAAGAAACCCGCGGTGTGGTGTATGCTGCACGCTAATTGGGTATTTTTATTCGCCTCGCCTCGCCGCCCCTCCTGCCCTTAGCTAAGATGGTGGTGCCCATGGATATTGGGTGGGGATGGTGATGGTGAATCGGCATCTTCGAGTGGACGGATCACGCTTGCGGTGCACTATTTCGCTGAGAAGTGCAACATAATTGACTGCCAGGTAACAACAATTGGGCCTTTATTGCCGCTAGCAAGTACATTTGTAAGTCCATGTTTGATGCATGAATCAGTCCTGAAAATCGCGTTTTGTTTGATCCCTAGTCACGTGCGTCCTGTTGCTCTTTCGCCAAGGTATTTCTGTATTCTTGTGTGGTCTTGCAGAGCAGCGCAACGGCTTCCTGGTGCGAGCGCGGTCCAAGTCGTTCGCCGTGTACGCGGCGACGGCGAGCGAGAAGAAGGAGTGGATGCAGCACATGGATCGCTGCATCAACGAGCTGCTCGCCAAGAGTCGGTGGTCCTTGCGCTCTCTCTCTCTTAGCTCGCAGCGCCAATCGCGGCGTCTTAGGCGGCAAGCGGCCCGCTACCGAGCACGCAGCCGTGTGGGTGCCCGACGGCGACGCGAGGTGCTGCATGGTCTGCGCCAGCGCATTCACCGTCATCCACCGAAGGGTGAGCCCTGCGGAAGACCCCCCCCCCCTCTGGTGTGCTGTTGGATTAGGGGCAACGCTAGGAGGACGTCAATGAACTCTGTAGAATACTCGTCTCCATGACGCTTCCCTGTCTGGAGGCACTGACCAGCCAAAGACAGTCGAAAAAACTCCACCGGCAAACCAGGGCGGCGACGGCACTAGAAAGTTCATTGACAGGGCAATTCTCGTTGGTGGAGGTCCATCGAGAATCGAGCCCGGAATCTCTACCACTGGGCCATCCGCTGCCCTTTTTCTGGACCCGCGTGGAGCGTGTTCAGCACCACTGCCGGCACTGCGGCAAGCTCGTGTGCGGCGCCTGCAGCTCCTACCGCTGCAAGCTGCCCTCCATCAGCCGCCGGCCGGTGCGCACCTGTCGAGCGTGCCACCAGACGCTCGTGGGCGTCGCCGCGTCGACGGACGGCGGGGCTGGACGCCCGTCCGCCGTCGTCGACGACAGCAGCGGCGAAGACAATTCGGACGAGGAGGAGCTGCCGGAAGGACCCATCTCCTCGCCCACGGCCGAGCAGGACGCGCAGGAGGTCGGGTGTGACGCGCCGTTGCGGAATACCTGTAACTGGGGAGACTACCCCCCCCCCCCTCAGAATTTGTGGAAATTTGGTCTCCTACTTGTTGAGGTGAAAAAGAACAGTGTTTTTTGAGAAAGAGTAGACCAAAAGCGCCCACCCGTGTATTGTGTTATTACGGTGCATTATTTTGACGAAAATACCGTTGATTTGTGTCTTACTGTGTATTGTGATTGAAAATGGCCAAAAAGTTCCGATCGGCACCTCCGCTAAAAAAAACCTCAAATAGAGTAAGACTCCCTCCCCACCTTAGATGCAAAAGCGGGGTACTCGTATGCTTGTTTGATGCGACAATTTCTATTGACGTTCATGTCAGTGACCAAGAACCCTGCAATTCACAGGCGACATTCTATGGCGTGGCTCAGCGGCCAGGCGAAGGTGCCAAGTAGGACCCTTCACAGCTGCCAATCCGACTGGCGTTCACAACAGCCTTTGCGCTCTGACCAACTGAGCGTTCTCACTCTGAGCGTTGACCGAAGCGCGCCACTCTACTTGAGCGTTTCTCGTGTCGCCGCCACGCAATACATGGTTATAATTATATACGGTATTATCCTCGCGTTGTTTTGGGTCCGTCGCGTGCTGCGAGCTTCCCGCGTTCTACGGGACGCGCACGCGCGCGCACGACTGCGCTTGGTTACGGTATTCGCTTTTGTCGTCAGCCAGAGCGGGCTGTCGTCAGTTCCATTGGTGCCTTCGAGTGACCGCCGCCGCCCTTCTCATATCGCGCAGTATCTACCCAGCGTTTCTTCATGTTCCCAGAAATCGCGTTTCGTGTGATGTCGCTCGCCTGTGGTGACACGTTCGTATTGACAACAATCACGCAAGCTTCTCTCTCAAAGCGCGTCCCACAGAGTTGACTGACACGTGACAGGCGAGCACTG
Organism: Paralinhomoeus sp. GSCO2_6; assembly: GCA_030248085.1. NCBI lineage: Eukaryota > Metazoa > Nematoda > Chromadorea > Monhysterida > Linhomoeidae > Paralinhomoeus > Paralinhomoeus sp. GSCO2_6. The sequence goes on along the minus strand of JASAMY010000910.1, from coordinate 97,460 downwards.
GGACAGAAGCGGACGACTTGCTGGAGAATTGGGGGTTGGAGACGGCACCGCGCTAAAGATCACTCTATTCCGCGGCGGATTTGTCGGTGGCGATGGCGCGGAGGTGAGGGAAGGCGGCGAGCGACGGCGGGAGGCCGCGGCCGGAGGGCGGCTGCGGCGACGACGTCAACGGACCCAGGGAGGCCAGCAGCGCGCTGCCAGGCTTCCACGCTGCAATCGCAGGAACGGAACAGCTCGGTACAGAGCAACTCGTCTTCGGACAACACGATGAGAGAAAGACGAATATATATGTATACTCAGAACGGTGCCCCATGTGGCAGTGGCGGATCCAGCTCGACACACCCAAGGGGGACAGGGCGAGGCGGTGGGAGAAGAAACGTGTCTAGCGGATCTACTCTTGCACATAAAACTGCTTGTAGGTGGTAGAAAATTGGAAAATTTCGCCTCCTGTCAAGACGAAACCACAGCCGGAATTACCCAGCATCCAGCAACCGTACATTTCAGGTCCCTCTTATGCAAAATCCGCTCCACCCCCTCTGAAAAACGTTCGTCACTGCAAAGTAGCATCGACCGGCTACTATCGAATAAAAGATCGGGTCGACAAACTCACTAATGAATGTCGTCCCCGCCGACTCTTCTTCGGGCGTAGTGAGAACGGCGTCGTCGACGCTTGGCTGATCGTCGCCGTCGGTGGAGGGCAAATTTCGCAGCTTCTTCCGGTGCTTGGCTCGCCGGTTTTTGAACCAGACCTAGGGTGGCGCCACTAATTGAGGCACACGATGCGTAGCGCGTGTTTTACAGCGTGCGTTGCGTAGCAGCCAAGCAGAGGTCAAAGAAGACTGGGGTTAATTTGTTTGATTAGACGTCTCTCTCTCTCCCATCATCCACACGCGCTTGGCGATTGGCCGCTCTCGCTCCTCACTTAGTCAATCCAATATTTGCGCTGTCTGAAAGGCGATTAGTGGCTCGACCCGCCCCAAAGACGGTGGGAATCGACCAAACAGGCACTCGACGCGCCGGCGGAGAAGCGACAACTGACTTTCCGGTTCCATTGTTCCCCAACTGGCAATGCGTGTGTCTATCGGCTGCTGCACACGGGCGACCTTGTCTTCTCGACTAGCACAGCCGGGTGATATACGGTGGCAGTGTACCTCCGCTTGGCGAGGTGCAAACGAGCGACGTGTATACGCGTCCACTTGACTCCGAGGCCGGCGCTCCCATGCCCCTCCCGCGGTTGCCTCTTCGGTCTCGAGTGGCAGCTCCCTTGCTGGGGCGTGAGCGCGCGCGCGCGCCCATGCGTCCGACTCAGCGCGGAGCCGCCGCTCGAATTTGCAATTTCCATCTGCCGGTAGACAAACAGCGGCGCTCGAGATTGACTCGTTTCCGTCTGTCCGAGAGCCGCTGGAGGCGGGCGGGCGGGCGGGCGGCGAGCGCGCACGAGCGGCCGACACGAGGAGCCTTGTCGACGCGCCCTGTTGACACAACCGATGCTGTCGTCGTCGTCGCTGCCGCAAGCCGCTTTGCTCGCCCCGTCACGCGCGCGCTCCTCGTCTACGGTAGCCAAGCGGCCTCTCGCTTAGCTGCTGTGCTGGGGGCAGCCGCGCAATCCGACAAGCGACAACCGGCTCAAGGAAGCCGGTACACTCACTGCCCAAGTGACGACTTCCAGCGACAAAACTGCACACAATGGCGAGCGCTGTCCCACCCAGACCAAGCGTGCAGGCTCGCATTTTAGGATTTCGATTATCACGTAATATCCGGCAAGTTCACATTCATGGGTGCCATACACTACTGCATAGACGTAGTGTATGGCACTTCCGTTCATCATGCTTGGGATTACTGTAGTGTCGTTGCCAACACTACAGCGATTATTCCGAAGTGCCTTACACTACAATTTGCATAAGCACAAGCGTAAGTCTCTGTGCGGCGCTCAGCTTTGAAGTCACGGTTATTTATTTTGGCAGGCACCACCCTCCTTGAGAAGCATTTCACGCACTGTAGCTGCCGTGGCTAACCTGTATGCGCGCCTCTGGCAGCTTGGCGTCCTTGGCCAGCTTTTCCCTTGCCGACACGTCCGGGTATTGGGTGAGGCGGAAGCAGTCCTCGAGCATGGCCAGCTGGCGCGCCGTGAACGCCGTCCGATTGCGACGCAGTCGACCGCTGGCCGCCGTCTCCGCTTGCTCCGACTCCGGCGGCTGACTCGGCGACACCGAGGCTGCAGTTGATGAGACGCACGCCGCCATCGAGGCAGCGCTCATCGCGACCCGCTCGTCCGCCTCTACGCCGCGCAAAGTGTCTGCAAGAGCGCGGGTGCCTGCTGGCCTGGCTTCGGCTCGCTTCCATGCACGGTTACACCGGCGTTTGAAGGGCCGATGGTTAGGAAAGAAGTGTGGAAAAATAAAAACGACGGCTCATACGGGCGGCTCTGGCGGCGTTCATCATGCTGGCGTGGAACTGCCAGGCGGCGTGTTGCTGCTGCGGTTGCGCGAAGGGCAGGAAGAAGGCGGGCGGCGGCAGCGCCCGGCCCGTTCCAAGTAGCGCCGTCGTCGCTTCCGCAGTCTTCTTGGCGTCCATCTGACCACCAGACGCTCGACAGGACGGTCGCGGTCGAATTAGTGGGGGGCGAATGTCGTCGTGTCGACAACTGCGCACTGCCGACGACAAGCCGATTAGAGGGGCGGCGCGCCAGTTCGCCTAAGCCCAGGCTACAGTAGTCGAGGAGCGCAGCAGCTCTGCAAACACGCGCGGCCCGCCTAATTGGCCGATTTCCGCGCCCTGGGGCGTGGCCAAGGAGGAAAGGCGGCGCTGCATCGGTTCGACCGGACAATTCGACGAGTTGACGACGAGCTGCCGAGGCGCTTGCGGGCCCATTGTTTCTCGAAAGCTGTGTGGACACGGATGCTGCTGCCGCGATGCTTTGCGTGTGTAGCGCCGGCTAATGAAAGCTCGACAGAAAGCCTCCAGAGCGCGTGAACATGCGTAACGTAACGTAACGTAAACGGGTCGGGCGGCACTGCGACGCAAGGGGAAGAGCGTAATGGCGCAATCGCTAGTATCGACGCGACGTCACTCACTGCACCGGCGGTGCCGCGGAAGGAATCGGTTGCGACAAACAGAAGGCAGTGGCAGATCCAGGGGGGGGGGCTCCAGAAATGGGAAAACTGCGGGGGGGGGGGAAGAGCTCGACCGTGGGAGAAGAAACGTACCTAGCTAGCGGACCTACTTTTCCAAATGCTTGTAGGAGGTCGAATTTAGCAAGGTGGCCGTGTTTACGTCTCAATTGTGAAAAGTGGACAGATTAGCTGCCCAAGACCACCCGAAAATTTCAGCAGGGATTTCCAGATTTCTTCAGGATCAGCCACTGCCGGGCGCGAAGCGAGGAGTGCGCTGCGCCGGTGAGAGTGTCGGTGAGGGGGGGGGAGGGGGGAGAGAGGGGGGGGATTCATAGTTTGACCCTGGAGAGGGCGACGAGGTTGCGTTTGGTGCTGGGCTCGACGAAGCCGATGGGTCCGATCTCGCAGTCGGCGCAGATCAGGTACTTGACGCCGTCCAGGGCGTTCGTAAATCCGACGTTCTCGAAGCACATCGGATCCGCCACGGAGCAGAACTCTGCAAGGCCGCTGGAACATTAGCCAAGAACGTCCACTGTATGTACTATAGGTTGAGTGCTCGAAGAAAAAAATAGCGCCAGGCGCATCACATCGAACAATTAGCCCCCCCCCTGGGCGATAATTGTTTCATGCGAGCCCAGGGTTGCACAATTTAAAAAAAAAAAGTTTTTTTTTAAAAAAAAAAATTTAAAAAAAAAAAAAAAAAGTTGGATTTTTTTTTTAAATTAAAAAAAAAACATTTCTCTGTTTTTGGGTAAAATTTAGCTTTTGAGTGGCAAAAAGGCGTTTAAATGGTGTTTAGATGGTACAATTAGTAGTTATTCATGCATAAACTTGCTTATTAGCACCAAAACCAAGCTCTTTTTGGGGTTCCCAACATAGTGCGATACCGTACACGACCATTTAGAGGCAGCGGCTTTGTCACCATTTGACTAAAACGATGCTAAATACGCTTCTAAAGGCTTTAGGGAAGCACTAGTACTTGTGTTTGACACTCTAATAGGCTAAAAGTATCTTATAGTACAGGTATTTGGCGCCAATGATGGCTCCTGTCAATTAAAAAAAAAAAATTTTTAAAAAAAAAAATTTTTTTTTTTTAATTTAAAAAAAAAACTTGAAATTTTTTTTTTATGCAACCCTGTGCGAGCCGTATAAAGGGGGAGTAATTACGAGGGGGGCTAATAAATTGGCAGAGTCGATGTGTGGAGAGCTTCGTGCGTGGAGTGGAGACCGACCGCCCGGAGAGACTTTTTACGATTTTACAAAAAAAAACATTGCGCACACTGTCACGTACGTACGTACGCACGCACGCACGCACGCACACACACACACACGCCCATTCATACATTCAAGAAAAATTTGCCTTTTAGATAGACGGTGGCTCATTTAGGGAGTGGGGCCATTTATCGGGTGGGGTAATAATTATAGGCTAATTATGGAGGGGGGGAGGCGAGCTAAGCATAGGGTTTACGGTATGTCGAAAGCGACCGTACCAGAGACGGGTTCCGTTTGGAAGGGCTCTTCCTTGGCCTTGGGGGTCATGAGGGGCAGCGGAAAGGGCTGGGAGAGGGAGACGAGCGTGCCCTTGTCCGCGAGCAGAATCACCGACGGACAGCGCGTGCAGGAGAGTCGCGTCCCGTTCCTCGCCGCCCCCTCCGCCTCCGACAAGCTTGCACTCTACGTGACGCGTGTGTCAGCGTTCAGTAGAATACTTGTTGGATTAGGGGCGACGCTAGGAGGCCGTCAATGGCCCATATAGCATAGCCATCTTCGTGACGCCTTCCCGTCTAGGGCCGCAGAAATCAGCCAAAGACATTCGGAAGAACGCCTTCTGTAGTCTAGGGCAACGACGAGAAAATCCACTGAGAGGGGAGTCCACGATCAAGTGGATCCAGTAAGAACCAGCGGAGAGTCTGAAGTCTACGGAACGAACCGTCTCGGCGCTGGCCGCACTCGGTCCAGTCGTCGTGGCATCGTCCGACATGTCGTTGTCAGGCCGCCGAGAGCTGCCCGCCAGCGGCGTCCTCCTCCTCGCCCTCCTCGGCACCAGCTGACGGCGCCGGGCTCAGTTCCACGCCCTTCAAGTACGTACAATCAACTACTACAATGTATTGTTGTTGGAATGTAATGATGATGGCCATATGGCGTGCGGAGGCGTAGGCAATGGTGGAGGGGGGGGGGGGTCGTGAAATGCAAAAAGCTTCCCTAGCAGAGGTCTTTCCGCTTTTATCGCGGACCCGCCATCACCCTTGTTGCCGGATATCTTCTGGGGCTACCTGGTACGTTTTTCGTTTTCACCCTGTCTGAAATGCTAAATGTGAGCGTTTTGCGTCCATTCTAGTGTCTTGTGACGCTAGAACAGCTACGTAACACCGTTTGGACTACCGTTTTTGCCCATTTTGGAGCGAAATGTACCTATTTCTACGCTAGTGACCCATTTTTCCATTCTTACCCCCGACCCCTCCAAAATTTGTTACCCCGGGCGGCTCTTCTGTAGCTAGACCCGTACCCAGGGACCAGACCAGACCAGAGTGGTCTGGCACTGGCAGTATATCAGTCTCAAGAGGGATTTGGTTAGCAGGCTACCAAGACTACCAAGACGTTTTACTACGAGAATTGGCTTGAGTCTCTGGAAAATGGAAGCCATGAGATGGGGTCACCGCGAAAGTCTTTCGGGATAGGTCTACTACTGTGGGAGTGGCATACCCCATGGCCCTGACCTTCCCTCCACGATGGATCACATTCTTACATATGGATATTGGGCTGGTCATCCCGATTCCCAACTTTCTTCCGAAAGCCAGGCGCCGGTGTAAGCAAACCTCCCTCTACCGCCTGCCTCCCTTCCCCTGCCCCCTTGGGCACGTATGGGTCGGGGATACATCCCAAAGACTGGGGGAAGCAAACATTTAGGGCATAAAGGGGTCGGAGAGTGTCATATGCACGGGCCTGGTGCTTGAGACGCGAGAGCAACTGGGTCTTGAGTTCGAGCTGCTGTCGCGCCACGCGAAGGCGTTCGCGCTGCTCGTCCTCGCTCAGATCGGCGCCGCTCAGCTCGTTCACGAGCTTGCGCAGCGTCTCGAAGCGAGTCTGCAGCTGCTTGACTTTCGTGCCGAAGCTCTGCAAGTTGCCCGCCTCCAGCCTGCAAATAGGCGTGCGGTGTTCCTATCTGGCACATCTGTTAGTCCTCCTCGTCGCATGCAAAAAGGGGGCGTATGTACCCGAGCAGCACGTTGCGCAAAGTGGACGACAAGTCTTTGGTTTCCTGCTTCAGTTTTTCGGCTGCTGCTGTCATTGCAGGACTGGGAATGTCTAGGAGCGGGGTGCGCGGGACCCGGCGTAGTTCACGGGTCACATACGCACCGATACCCACCAAACACCCGCGCTATCCCACCCGCCCGTCTTTAGCCCCACCCGAATAGGCGCAACGCGTTTTCTGCTAATTTTTGTCAACAAACAGAATTCTCGCGCAACTGTGCTGTATCCAGGATTTGGTCCTGATTGGTCTATCATATTGAGGTTGATTTCCAAAAAAAGAAACTAGCCAAGCTAACCATGCAGTCGCATTCCGAAAAATCCGGTTTAGGATACCTGTGGGACCGTGTTGGCTTCGCGTGGTTGCAGCATACTGCCTCGAGTTGCAAACGGGAATCTGTAGTTGCAGCTCAAGCAGCAGCAGCAGCAGCAGTCACACGGCGAATCGAAGTCGGCCATCTACGCGACATCCAGTCGCTCCAAAGACCGCGTTCGGCTCTGCGACCATTGGCGACTGCAACGAGAGGTTGTGGGCGGACAAGGCGATCAAGAAGTTGCTGGACGAAGCTGAGCTCGCACAATCGGCCGATCCTCCAATTTGTGTCCCTGTGTACTGCACATGTACTGCCCTCGTGAGTGAGCATGAGCATTTATTAGGAGATCTTACTGACAGCTGTCACTTGCTCCCACTTGCCCGGCGTCCCACGCACTAGAGGTTCTCATTCCAAACTTGCGCGCGTGACGTGTCGGCATTCGGCAACTGCGCCACAGGCATAAATTACCCACCATTTTTTAAGTGCCTCCCCGCTTGGATCATACACCACTGCGTGCAGAGAGTAGCTGCGTATTTGCCTACACAGCACTGCAATTCCGGTCTGCCTTCGCCTGTCTCCCTGTCCGTCCGAGTATTTTGGTCAGCAGCGCCGTCAACTCTGGACGCCCGCTGTTTTCAATTTCTTGCGAGCGCGAGCGCGCATCTGACGCACTGGACGCATTGAGCCAACTTCGACATGAGTGGACGGGGCGTCGCGTCGCGTCGCTGCGTGCTCGTGCTGGCGACCGTGCTAGCGCTTTCGGGGAGCGGCTCTTCAGCCGTGGTGGAGTACCTGCACGTGGTGTCTGAGGTGCAGTCTCGCTTCGCCATCACCGACGTCGCCAGCAAGATGCGCAACGACGCCGACGACGCCCAGCAGCTCACCTTCAGCGTCACCCTGCCCGAGGCCGCCTTCATCAGCAACTTCACAATGTGATAGCTTGTTCGTGGGACACGTGAACGCGTCTGGTTCGCGAGGTCACGCGTACTTTGAGAGAAATCGATCGCAAGGTCACGCACGGCGAGGTCAGGGCAGAAAAAGAGGACGAGGACGGCGGTGGACCGAGGCATGAGCGCCGGGCGCGTCTCGCACAGGTTTCCGAAAGTTCCGGACGACTTTGCGTAGACCGGTGTGCTTTTAGAAAGAAGAACCAGTTTGACATTTCGGTGAACGTGGCCTCTCAGAGCGCGGTGGCGTTCAACCTGACGTACCAGGAGGTGCTGACGCGCGTCCACGGCGCCTACAAGCACGTCGTCGACGTCCAGTTCAACGGACACAACATCACCGACCTCAGCGTAGACGTTCTCATCTCCGAAAGGGCCAACATCTCTTTCGTCAAAGTGCCTCAGCTCGGTCCTGAAATGCGAGAGAAGACAAATCAGCTGTTGAGCTGGCACGGTAAAGAGCTGGGCAAATCACATAAAAGATCCCAAATTATCATACGCTGTACAACAGCTGCCCTCTGAGCATCTCTATGACACACACGCCACATTCGGGGTTGTACACATACATACACATACACACATGTACCATTGGGGGATATACTTTTCCCTTATGACACACCCTCCCCCTCCAAACCACCCCCCCCCCCCCCTTTCGAAAATGGTCCCCGACCCTCCACACACTTAACCCCGGTTACATGTATGGGGTTGTACATGCTGATTTAGCGAGCCGCACACGCACGCTCACAGTCTGGCGCACGCGCACGCGCAGTTTGTTGTGGAGCTCCCATTTTTGATTTTTAGACGACCCCAACGTCCTCAAGAGCGTGACTCGGACGGAAGGAGTTTCATTGGCGCACATTTCGTTCCAACCAAACGCCGGCGCGTCTGACGTCCAGCTCGTCGTCTTGTACGACGTCAACATCGGCTCGAACCCCGGCGAGATTCAGGTTCTTTTGGATTGGAAGTTATTTCTCGAAATCTGCACAGATCTTAGATCGTCAACGGCTACTTCTTGGACTTCGTGGCACTGCCCGACATCCCGGACACCGGTGGCAATCACCTCGTCTTCGTGCTCGACCAGTCGGGCAAAATGCTTCGCACCAAATCTGAGCAACTCACCGTACGGGGCCTCTCCCTCCCCCCCCCCCCCCCGGGCCAAACTGTGCCCCAGGTTTTACATATTGGCACTTGTTTGCCGTTTTTTTTGTCAAAATACACCGTAAATAATGAAATATGGATACACTTTTTGGTCGATTTTTTTTCGCACAAAAACATGATGTGTTCCGGCATCGTACTGACAAGCGCTTCCTTCACGCATTCCTCTCGTGATCCGAAACGTACAATTCACTGTTGTTGAGTCGATGGAAATAGAATGCTACATATAGAAAAATAGTCTCCATCAACAATTAGGTTAACCATCATCTGACACAACACTGTTCAAATCACAAGTTCCCACCAGTCTGGGTGGTCGACCTTGAAGGTGGGGATGGGACCCCTCGCCCCCCTACCCCCCCCCCCCCAATTTAGAGGCATGAGTTTGGTTCGACTCAAACAGCTCTACTAAAGGTAGAATTTCCAGCCGCTGGCGATGTCGTCAATTCTCGGCCAGCTGCGTCCCAGCGACTGGTTCAACGTGCTGACGTTGAGTGACGAGGTGAGGCCCTGGAAGGACGAGTCCGTGCTGGCCGACGAGGCCAACGTCGAAAAGGCCGTCAAGTTCGTCGCCGCCCAGGAAGCGATTGGGGGTGCTGGAGTCGACTGTTGCCTGTTGTTGTTGTTGGGCAACGCTAGGAGGCCGTCAATGGCCCATATTGCATACCCTCCTCCGTGACGCCTTCCCCGGTCTAGAGCCGCATAAGTAGTCAAAGACATTCGTCCGAACGCCATCTGCAATCTGGAGTAGCGACGGCACGAGGAAATCCATTGAGTGGGAAGTCCTCGATCTAGTGGATCCAGCAAGAGTCGAAGCCAGGACCTTGCGCGCTCGAACCCAAGACCCCGATTCTTTACCACTAGGCCATACGCTGCCCCTGTTGCCTGTTGCGCGCGCACGCTCGCACGCGCTGTCGTGAATTGCAGGCGGCAATCTGTACAGAGCCATCGAGGACGCGCTCCAGAAACTGAAGGTGTACAAGGGAGAGGTGGTAATGAGCAGGGGCGTATGCGGAATTGGACTACATAGGTATGTAGAGGGAAGGGGCTGGCACGTCACTGGGCAAGCAACGGAAATCGATAGTAGGGAAATCAACAAATGCTGAAAGAACAAGCTAGCTTCAAAAAGGATTCCGCTCGGCGACAGGTTTCGGCCGTTAGTGACTTTATGTATTTCTTTAGCAGTGCCGGTTTCACCCAGAATTGACAGAAATTTCGCTCGCAGATTTGGAAACGCCCAGGTTCTATGCTAGAACGCCCTTTTCGACTATTTTTTTTTGTTTTGTTAATTCTTAAAATCTGTTGATCTGGAGTCTGGTCTAAAGAATGCTTCTTTAAAATTTCAGCCCGATCCGTCGAGACCATAAATAAAAGAGACCCGATGGCAACGAACGGACGGACGGACGGACCGCTGCGAATCCCCCCCCCCCGGCGAAAAAATGGGGGGAGGGTAAAAAATGACCTGTGAGAAGTAACTGGCTTCACCGTATGACGTTATGACGGTAACCCCCCCCCCCCCATACGCCCCTGCGCTGTCCCTGCACTCCATGATCATTTATCTAACTGAGGGAAGGCCTTCACTGGGCATCGACAGCCCAGCACTGCTCAAGGGCATCCGAGAACTCAACAAGGAGACCGGTTTGTTCTCTGCTTCTTCATGGCACAGAACCAAATGATGCTAAGACTAAGTACTAGACGACAGGAGCATGTGCTGGACCTGACCTGCCCTGTCATTGTTTTGTCAGTGATGCGTTCGCATTGGGCCTGCCTCGCTTTGTTGTCTTTCGTTGTCTTTGCCTTCCCACTTCCAATGAACTTGGCGAATCCGTGTGGTGTATACCTCATAGCATACTAGGCGTGTTAAGTCAGCTTGCTCAACTCTAGGGAAACAACTACATAACAAATTTATCATGGCTGATTCCATGGACTCTTGTTGAGTGCATTACTATGGTTCTCATGTGCTTTCAGACTACAGCATCCATGGGATCGCAATCGGTTATGACGCAAACTTTACATTCATTCGCGAGATCTGTGCTCAGAACAAGGGACTCTTCCGCAAGGTCTATGAGGACTCTGACATACCGCTGCAGCTTGAAGGTACTGTGGTATGCAGCTAGACAGGACGGACGGACGGACGGACGGACGGACGGACGGACGGACGGACTGATGGATGGATGGATGAGTGGTGCCGCCGCCTGCCCGTTGAGTGAGTGTGAGTGAGTATTGAGCCACTCAGATTTCTATCGCCAAATTGGAACTCCTCTGCTACGCAACGTCAAAGTTGACCCAGGGGTCGTTTGTGGCCCCCCCATTTTTTCACCATGTCCCCAGTGCATAGACACACTTCCCGTACAAATTGAAAGTGTCAATTTTTCTAACCAACTGCCCGCGGACGCACTTCCCGTACAAATCAAAAGCGTCAACAGTCTTTCAGTAGCAAAGGCATCTCCAGACCACCATGTGTACGAGAAAAGCGTACATATTCTGGGGAAAGCCACTTGGAAAAAAATTGCAAATACGGAGAATATGTACGCAAGACTCGTACACACGGCCCTAGAGTACCAACGACCGTGTGTACGAGAAAAGCGTACATATTCTGAGCAAAGCCACTTGGAAAAAAATTGCAAATACGGAGAATATGTACGCAAAACTCGTACACACGGCCCTAGAGTAGCAACGACCGTGTGTACGAGAAAAGCGTACATATTCTGAGGAAAGCCACTTGGAAAAAAATTGCAAATACGGAGAATATGTACGCAAGACTCGTACACACGGTCGTAGAGTACCAGCGACCGTGTGTATGAGAAAAGCGTACATATTCTGGGGAAAGCCACTTGGAAAAAAATTGCAAATATGGAGAATATGTACGCAAGACTCGTACACACGGTCGTAGAGTACCAGCGACCGTGTGTACGAGAAAAGCGTACATATTCTGGGGAAAGCCACTTGGAAAAAAATTGCAAATACGGAGAATATGTACGCAAGACTCGTACACACGGTCGTAGAGTACCAGCGACCGTGTGTACGAGAAAAGCGTACATATTCTGGGGAAAGCCACTTGGAAAAAAATTGCAAATACGGAGAATATGTACGCAAAACTCGTACACACGGTCCTAGAGTAGCAACGACCGTGTGTACGAGAAAAGCGTACATATTCTGAGGAAAGCCACTTGGAAAAAAATTGCAAATACGGAGAATATGTACGCAAGACTCGTACACACGGTCGTAGAGTACCAGCGACCGTGTGTATGAGAAAAGCGTACATATTCTGGGGAAAGCCACTTGGAAAAAAATTGCAAATATGGAGAATATGTACGCAAGACTCGTACACACGGTCGTAGAGTACCAGCGACCGTGTGTACGAGAAAAGCGTACATATTCTGGGGAAAGCCACTTGGAAAAAAATTGCAAATACGGAGAATATGTACGCAAAACTCGTACACACGGCCCTAGACTACCAGCGACCGTGTGTACGAGAAAAGCGTACATATTCTGGGGAAAGCCACTTGGAAAAAAATTGCAAATACGGAGAATATGTACGCAAAACTCGTACACACGGCCCTAGAGTACCAACGACCGTGTGTACGAGAAAAGCGTACATATTCTGGGGAAAGCCACTTGGAAAAAAATTGCAAATACGGAGAATATGTACGCAAAACTCGTACACACGGTCGTAGAGTACCAACGACCGTGTGTACGAGAAAAGCGTACATATTCTGAGGAAAGCCACTTGGAAAAAAATTGCAAATACGAAGAATATGTACGCAAAACTCGTACACACGGCCCTAGAGTACCAACGACCGTGTGTACGAGAAAAGCGTACATATTCTGAGGAAAGCCACTTGGAAAAAAATTGCAAATATGGAGAATATGTACGCAAAACTGGTACACACGGCCCTAGAGTACCAACGACCATGTGTACGAGAAAAGCGTACATATTCTGAGGAAAGCCACTTGGAAAAAAATTGCAAATACGGAGAATATGTACGCAAGACTCGTACACACGGTCGTAGAGTACCAACGACCGTGTGTACGAGAAAAGCGTACATATTCTGGGGAAAGCCACTTGGAAAAAAATTGCAAATACGGAGAATATGTACGCAAAACTCGTACACACGGCCCTAGACTACCAACGACCGTGTGTACGAGAAAAGCGTACATATTCTGGGGAAAGCCACTTGGAAAAAAATTGCAAATACGGAGAATATGTACGCAAAACTCGTACACACGGCCCTAGAGTACCAACGACCGTGTGTACGAGAAAAGCGTACATATTCTGGGGAAAGCCACTTGGAAAAAAATTGCAAATACGGAGAATAAGTACGCAAAACTCGTACACACGGCCCTAGAGTACCAACGACCGTGTGTACGAGAAAAGCGTACATATTCTGAGGAAAGCCACTTGGAAAAAAATTGCAAATACGGAGAATAAGTACGCAAAACTCGTACACACGGCCCTAGAGTACCAACGACCGTGTGTACGAGAAAAGCGTACATATTCTGAGGAAAGCCACTTGGAAAAAAATTGCAAATATGGAGAATATGTACGCAAAACTCGTACACACGGCCCTAGAGTACCAACGACCGTGTGTACGAGAAAAGCGTACATATTCTGAGCAAAGCCACTTGGAAAAAAATTGCAAATACGGAGAATATGTACGCAAAACTCGTACACACGGCCCTAGAGTAATAACGACCGTGTGTACGAGAAAAGCGTACATATTCTGAGCAAAGCCACTTGGAAAAAAATTGCAAATACGGAGAATATGTACGCAAAACTCGTACACACGGCCCTAGAGTAATAACGACCGTGTGTACGAGAAAAGCGTACATATTCTGAGGAAAGCCACTTGGAAAAAAATTGCAAATACGGAGAATATGTACACAAAACTCGTACACACGGCCCCAGAGTACCAACGACCGTGTGTACGAGAAAAGCGTACATATTCTGAGCAAAGCCACTTGGAAAAAAATTGCAAATACGGAGAATATGTACACAAAACTCGTACACACGGCCCCAGAGTACCAACGACCGTGTGTACGAGAAAAGCGTACATATTCTGAGCAAAGCCACTTGGAAAAAAATTGCAAATACGGAGAATATGTACGCAAAACTCGTACACACAGCCCTAGAGTACCAACGACCGTGTGTACGAGAAAAGCGTACATATTCTGAGCAAAGCCACTTGGAAAAAAATTGCAAATACGGAGAATATGTACGCAAAACTCGTACACACGGCCCTAGAGTAATAACGACCGTGTGTACGAGAAAAGCGTACATATTCTGAGCAAAGCCACTTGGAAAAAAATTGCAAATACGGAGAATATGTACGCAAGACTCGTACACAGGGCCCTAGAGTACCAACGACCGTGTGTACGAGAAAAGCATACATATTCTGAGGAAAGCCACTTGGAAAAAAATTGCAAATATGGAGAATATGTACACAAAACTCGTACACACGGCCCCAGAGCACCAACGACCGTGTGTACGAGAAAAGCGTACATATTCTGAGCAAAGCCACTTGGAAAAAAATTGCAAATACGGAGAATATGTACGCAAAACTCGTACACACGGCCCTAGAGTACCAACGACCGTGTGTACGAGAAAAGCGTACATATTCTGAGCAAAGCCACTTGGAAAAAAATTGCAAATACGGAGAATATGTACGCAAAACTCGTACACACGGCCCTAGAGTACCAACGACCGTGTGTACGAGAAAAGCGTACATATTCTGAGGAAAGCCACTTGGAAAAAAATTGCAAATACGGAGAATATGTACGCAAAACTCGTACACACGGCCCTAGAGTACCAACGACCGTGTGTACGAGAAAAGCGTACATATTCTGAGGAAAGCCACTTGGAAAAAAATTGCAAATACGGAGAATATGTACGCAAAACTCGTACACACGGCCCTAGAGTACCAACGACCGTGTGTACGAGAAAAGCGTACATATTCTGAGGAAAGCCACTTGGAAAAAATTGCAAATACGGAGAATATGTACGCAAAACTCGTACACACGGCCCTAGAGTACCAACGACTGTGTGTACGAGAAAAGCGTACATATTCTGAGGAAAGCCACTTGGAAAAAAATTGCAAATACGGAGAATATGTACGCAAAACTCGTACACACGGCCCTAGAGTACCAACGACCGTGTGTACGAGAAAAGCGTACATATTCTGAGGAAAGCCACTTGGAAAAAATTGCAAATACGGAGAATATGTGCGCAAAACTCGTACACACGGCCCTAGAGTACCAACGACCATGTGTACGAGAAAAGCGTACATATTCTGAGGAAAGCCACTTGGAAAAAAATTGCAAATACGGAGAATATGTACGCAAAACTCGTACACACGGCCCTAGAGTACCAACGACCATGTGTACGAGAAAAGCGTACATATTCTGAGGAAAGCCACTTGGAAAAAAATTGCAAATACGGAGAATATGTACGCAAAACTCGTACACACGGCCCTAGAGTACCAAAACGACCGTGTGTACGAGAAAAGCGTACATATTCTGAGGAAAGCCACTTGGAAAAAAATTGCAAATACGGAGAATATGTACGCAAAACTCGTACACACGGCCCTAGAGTACCAACGACCGTGTGTACGAGAAAAGCGTACATATTCTGAGGAAAGCCACTTGGAAAAAAATTGCAAATACGGAGAATATGTACGCAAAACTCGTACACACGGCCCTAGAGTACCAACGACCGTGTGTACGAGAAAAGCGTACATATTCTGAGGAAAGCCACTTGGAAAAAAATTGCAAATACGGAGAATATGTACGCAAAACTCGTACACACGGCCCTAGACTACCAACGACCGTGTGTACGAGAAAAGCGTACATATTCTGGGGAAAGCCACTTGGAAAAAAATTGCAAATACGGAGAATATGTACGCAAAACTCGTACACACGGCCCTAGAGTACCAAAGACCGTGTGTACGAGAAAAGCGTACATATTCTGAGCAAAGCCACTTGGAAAAAAATTGCAAATACGGAGAATATGTACGCAAAACTTGTACACACGGCCCTAGAGTACCAACGACCATGTGTATGAGAAAAGCGTACATATTCTGAGGAAAGCCACTTGGAAAAAAATTGCAAATACGGAGAATATGTACGCAAAACTCGTACACACGGCCCTAGAGTACCAACGACCGTGTGTACGAGAAAAGCGTACATATTCTGAGCAAAGCCACTTGGAAAAAAATTGCAAATACGGAGAATATGTACGCAAAACTCGTACACACGGCCCTAGAGTACCAATGACCATGTGTACGAGAAAAGCGTACATATTCTGAGCAAAGCCACTTTGAAAAAAATTGCAAATACGGAGAATATGTACGCAAGACTCGTACACAGGGCCGTAGAGTACCCTCTTGTCGACCGTGTGTACGGGATTGGCGTCTAGCTGAGCATGTGTACGAGAAAAGCGTACATATTCTGAGGAAAGCCACATGGAAAAAAATTGCAAATGCAGAGAATATGTACGGAAGACTTGTACACATAGTGCTACAGTACACAAAGGCCCATGTGTACGAGAAGGGCGTCCATATTCCGAGCCTACCCACATGCAAAAAAGTTGCAAATACGGAGAATATTTATGCAAGACTCGTACACATACTGCTAGAGTACACAACTGCCCATTCGTGCATGGTGGTGCGTGTGTGACATTGCGTGCATGCCTGCCAGTGCGTGCATGGCTACGTGTGCGTGCGTGCGTGCGTGCGTGCATGCGTGCGTGCGTGCGTGCGTGCGTGCGTGCGTGCGTGCGTGCGTGCGTGCGTGCGTGCGTGTGTGCACATGCGACACCACTTCCATGTGCACATGCGACACCACTTCCATAGTATTTTACAGTGGCTAGTTAGTGTAGGAGCATGTGTACCGGATGAGTGTCTGCAATTGCAATTTCCCCACACATGGGTAGCTTCAGAATAGGGACACCTGTCCCGTACATATACTCGCTCCTTCCTTCCCCCCCCCCTCTATGTCTGCACCATAGTAGTCCAGGTCCCTCCCCCCCCCCCCCGCCCACACCCTTCCGTACTGCAACCTCCCACCCCCCCCCCCACCGTAGCACTATGTGTACGAGTCTTGCATACATATTCTCCATATTTGCAACTTTTTTGCATGTGGGTAAGCTCGGAATATGGAGCCTTTCTCGTACACATGGGCCGTTGTGTACTCTAGCACTATGTGTACGAGCCTTGCATACATATTCTCCGCATTTGCAATTTTTTTTCCATGTGGTGTAAGCTCGAAATATGCACGCTTTTCTTGTACACATGGGCCGTTGCATACCCTAGTGCCATGTGTACGAGTCTTGCGTACATATTCTCCGCATTTGCAATTTTTTTCCATGTTGGTAAGCTCGGAATATGGACGCTTTTCTCGTACACATGGGCCATTGCGCACTCCGGCAGTATGTGTACAACTCTTGCGTACATATTCTCCGCATTTGCAGCTTTTTTGCATGTGGGTAAGCTCAGAATATGGGTCGTTTCTCATACACATGGGTCGTTGCGTACTCTACGGCCATGTGTACGAGTCTTGCGTACATATTCTCTGCATTTGCCATTTTTTTCCGTGTGGCTTTCCTCAGAATATGTACGCTTTTCTCGTACACACGGCTAGTTGCTACTCTACGGCCCTGTGTACGAGTCTTGCGTACATATTCTCCGCATTTGCAATTTTTTTCCATGTGGCTTTGCTGAGAATATGTACGCTTTTCTCGTACACACGGCTAGTTGCTACTCTATGGCCCTGTGTACGAGTCTTGCGTACATATTCTCCGCATTTGCAATTTTTTTCCATGTGGCTTAGCTCAGAATATGTACGCTTTTCTCGTACGCACGGCCAGTTGGTACTCTACGGCCCTGTGTACGAGTCTTGCGTACATATTCTCTGCATTTGCAATTTTTTTCCAAGTGGCTTTCCTCAGAATATGTACGCTTTTCTCGTACACATGGTCGTTGCTACTGTAGGGCCGTGTGTACGAGTTTTGCGTACATATTCTCTGTATTTGCAATTTTTTTCCAAGTGGCTTTCCTCAGAATATGTACGCTTTTCTCGTACGCACGGTCGTTGGTACTCTACGACCGTGTGTACGAGTCTTGCGTACATATTCTCCGTATTTGCAATTTTTTTCCAAGTGGCTTTCCTCAGAATATGTACACTTTTCTCGTACACACGGTCGTTGGTACTCTACGACCATGTGTACGAGTTTTGCGTACATATTCTCCGTATTTGCAATTTTTTTCCAAGTGGCTTTCCCCAGAATATGTACGCTTTTCTCGTACACACGGTCGTTGGTACTCTAGGGCCGTGTGTACGACTTTTGCGTACATATTCTCCGTATTTGCAATTTTTTTCCAAGTGGCTTTCCTCAGAATATGTACGCTTTTCTCGTACACACGGTCGTTGGTACTCTACGACCGTGTGTACGAGTTTTGCGTACATATTCTCCGTATTTGCAATTTTTTTCCAAGTGGCTTTCCTCAGAATATGTACGCTTTTCTCGTACACACGGTCGTTGGTACTCTACGACCGTGTGTACGAGTCTTGCGTACATATTCTCCATATTTGCAATTTTTTTCCAAGTGGCTTTCCTCAGAATATGTACACTTTTCTCGTACACACGGTCGTTGGTACTCTACGACCATGTGTACGAGTTTTGCGTACATATTCTCCGTATTTGCAATTTTTTTCCAAGTGGCTTTCCCCCAGAATATGTACGCTTTTCTCGTACACACGGTCGTTGGTACTCTAGGGCCGTGTGTACGACTTTTGCGTACATATTCTCCGTATTTGCAATTTTTTTCCAAGTGGCTTTCCTCAGAATATGTACGCTTTTCTCGTACACACGGTCGTTGGTACTCTACGACCGTGTGTACGAGTTTTGCGTACATATTCTCCGTATTTGCAATTTTTTTCCAAGTGGCTTTCCTCAGAATATGTACGCTTTTCTCATACACACGGTCGTTGGTACTCTACGACCATGTGTACGAGTCTTGCGTACATATTCTCCGTATTTGCAATTTTTTTCCAAGTGGCTTTCCTCAGAATATGTACACTTTTCTCGTACACACGGTCGTTGGTACTCTACGACCATGTGTACGAGTTTTGCGTACATATTCTCTGTATTTGCAATTTTTTTCCAAGTGGCTTTCCCCAGAATATGTACGCTTTTCTCGTACACACGGTCGTTGGTACTCTAGGGCCGTGTGTACGACTTTTGCGTACATATTCTCTGTATTTGCAATTTTTTTTCCAAGTGGCTTTCCCCAGAATATGTACGCTTTTCTCGTACACACGGTCGTTGCTACTGTAGGGCCGTGTGTACGAGTTTTGCGTACATATTCTCCGTATTTGCAATTTTTTTCCAAGTGGCTTTCCTCAGAATATGTACGCTTTTCTCGTACACACGGTCGTTGCTACTGTAGGGCCGTGTGTACGAGTTTTGCGTACATATTCTCCGTATTTGCAATTTTTTTCCAAGTGGCTTTCCTCAGAATATGTACGCTTTTCTCGTACACACGGTTGTTGGTACTCTACGACCGTGTGTACGAGTTTTGCGTACATATTCTCCGTATTTGCAATTTTTTTTCCAAGTGGCTTTCCTCAGAATATGTACGCTTTTCTCGTACACACGGTCGTTGGTACTCTACGACCGTGTGTACGAGTTTTGCGTACATATTCTCCGTATTTGCAATTTTTTTCCAAGTGGCTTTCCTCAGAATACGTACGCTTTTCTCGTACACACGGTCGTTGCTACTGTAGGGCCGTGTGTACGAGTTTTGCGTACATATTCTCCGTATTTGCAATTTTTTTCCAAGTGGCTTTCCTCAGAATATGTACGCATTTCTCGTACGCACGGTCGTTGGTACTCTACGACCGTGTGTACGAGTCTTGCGTACATATTCTCCGTATTTGCAATTTTTTCCAAGTGGCTTTCCTCAGAATATGTACGTTTTTCTCATACACACGGTCGTTGGTACTCTACGACCGTGTGTACGAGTTTTGCGTACATATTCTCCGTATTTGCAATTTTTTTCCAAGTGGCTTTCCCCAGAATATGTACGCTTTTCTCGTACACACGGTCGTTGGTACTCTAGGGCCGTGTGTACGAGTTTTGCGTACATATTCTCCGTATTTGCAATTTTTTCCAAGTGGCTTTCCTCAGAATATGTACGTTTTTCTCGTACACACGGTCGTTGGTACTCTACGACCATGTGTACGAGTTTTGCGTACATATTCTCCGTATTTGCAATTTTTTTCCAAGTGGCTTTCCCCAGAATATGTACGCTTTTCTCGTACACATGGTGGCCTGGAGATGCCTTTGCTATTGAAAGACTGTTGACACTTTTTATTTGTACGGGAAGTGCGCTCCACTATCCACTCCAAATGTCCAAAACTTTAGCGGCCCCCCCCCACACACCCTCTGTGGAACATTTGGTCGGGGGGGGCCACAAACTACTCCTGGGCCTCAAAGTTCGCTATGTCAGTGAGGCATTGGACGTCTCATCTTTGGTCACCGACAACACCAACAACTATTTCAAAGGCTCTGAATTTAGCAGAGTCCCGCGCAACACTTCCCGCTTGACAGTTGCCTCTGTTGAAGGAGAGACCGCAGATGGCAAGACGCATTTCAGCAGGGTAACGGCAACTTTTCAAACGAAAGTGGTGGACAATCTTGTCTGAATTCTTCTCGTGTTTAGCTTTCGGGCTCGGGTGAGCCTCCCACATGCCTCCCCACTTTACTGAGGTCGTTTCCACCGTTCCAAAGGCCCTTGGTATCAAGACTACTCGTAGCTTGCGGCTCTGCGACTGTCGGCGGCTTCGTCGAGAGAATGTGGGTGCACAAGACGATTAAGAAGTTGTTGCACGAAGCCGAGCTAGCCCACTCGCAGCTGGAGAGGCAGCGCAAGAGAAACATGGTCCTTTTTCTCGGCCTCAAGGTATAGGATGGCAAACAGTGTTGGAAGTCAGAAGCAGTGACTGAAGGAATGCCTTTTCACTGCGTTCACCATACATGTAACTAGTTGGGGAGGGGCCCCGGCCGGAAATTTGCCCCCTCCCCAGACCCCCCAGAATGGTCTCCGATCCTCCCCCACCCTACACTTCAAAAACCCGCTTACCGTACATGTATGTTCAGTACCACTTCGTTACCGAACTGACTTCCATGGTTGTTGTGCCGCAAGGACAGGAGAACAAGTCAAACCGCACTGCGCTAGCCGATTTCCTGTGTTGTAAGTGCAGTTATATGTTCGACTAATGCAGTACCTTTTAAAGTGTGATATGCAGGGTCGCATGCTTGCACGTCGCACACACCCACCCAAATACAAAACTAGTTTCGACTGGAGAAGGTGACAAATTGTGTGAGGAGGGACGTTACAGGTATTTTAGTGGGTATACATAGGCAGGGACTAGTAAACTGAAAGGCGTAAGGGGGGGGGGGAGGCGAGTGGGCAGGGTGAGGTACTGTAGACAGTGTACGGTATTCGCTCCCATGTCTCCGGCGACCGTTGTCGCTGTTGTTTTGTTTCGACTCGCAACAAGACGACGCGAAATGCCGAATTAAGCAGAAGCAGCGGAGAGGCGACAAGCACGACAACCTCTTACACTCCTCCTAAACCTCGCGCGACGAAGCCCGAATCACAGTGGCGCGATGGCATGTGCGAAACGACGACGGCAAATGTTGGCCAACAGAACAGTCCATGTCCGTAGTGACGACGTACAATATGAGATAGCCCAATGAGAGCGATCATTCAGACCGTCGTCGTCTTTGTAGTGTTTGAAGCGGTTAAAGGGCGACTGCAGCTGCTTCCTTGTTCTCGGCTCAGTCTCGGCTGGCGGGATGGCTTGGGAGAGAGGGGAGGTGCTGGGTGGCATCTGCGCCCGGTATGCCTCGGGTGGGACCTTCATCGGGGCCGAAGTCGTACCGCGCACGGTCAAGGGCGAGCTGGTGAGGAGTCGGTCGCCGCTGTCTCGCCACCCCGACCGACACGCCAGGGTGCCGGATATAGCTGGCCATTTAGTCACCCAGGTCCCCACTTTAACGACGACGCCCGAGGGCGCGGCGGGGCCGTTGCCAGTCTCGGACAACAAGTTTTACCGGGATGGCCAGACCCCACCCCCACCCCTCCTCCTTTCTCATCCCGGGCTTGGGCTCCATTCGGATCTTGGTCTTTACTTCACTTCACTTCTACCCGGCCTTCGCTTAGTTCACAGCGTGGTCCGAGCAGCGGAGGCGGCGGAGGTGGCAGAGGCGTTGACCCTGCAGCCGGCGCTACAGAACCCAATCGTTTCAAATCCACTACAGTCCCAGCACTTGTGCAGACTCAACGAACTGTTGTGGAGGTGAACAAGGCATCTGATGTCGTCGCCAAGAAAGCGATCGCCACCAACTGCTCCAAGGATCTATATCTGGTGTTAGACCACACAAGTCCCGTTAATCTCTTCTCGAACCTGCTCTTTATCAACGAGCTTCTGACCAAGATGAACGCCGAGATGGTGTCGACCACCACTCTGCGGGTCTCGGTCGTGCAGCTAAACCGCGACCGAAAGTTCGTCGAGACGCTCCAGCTGGCCGAGCCGCACGACAGACCGAGCGTCATGCGTGCCGTGTTGAGCGACGACGAGAGTCTCTCCAATCGCCTCGACGACAGCAGGGAAATTCTCGACCGAATCGTCAACGGCACCAACATGCAGTACCTGGCCTTCTTCCCTTCCTCGAGGCTCCACTTGGGTGCCGCGGATGCAACGATCAGAGAGCTCTCAACGAACGTCGACAAGTCCGTGGCAGTTCTCGTTGCAACACCCAGCCTCTTCACCAGGTTCGAAATGGCGAGAGTGTTCAAAGCGTCCGCCGTCCTGGAGAGACCGCGCGCTGGTCAGCTCGCGGAAATGTTCAACTGCGCGCCGTGATATTCGTTGCAGCGATGCGTTACACCCACAGTGACATGTTTAGATAAGCGCATTCCAATCATCGTGACGACGTGATGACTGGATCTTGAATGTCAATATAATCAAGGCGTCTGAATTTTGTTGGCTCACATACGGATATGACCGGACTGAGTCATAGCTGTAACTGGGGGGGGGTGTACAGTTGTAAGTCACCCCCCCCCCTTCACCGCCTCCATGCTTTTCAGAAATTTGGCTGTGAACACCAAAAGGGTGGTTGCTTAACGTGACAGGTGTCATATGCACTCCCTAGGCGCTCGGCGTCCCACGCACACGCACGGTTCCAATTGCACACGTGACGTGTCGGCATTCGGCAACTTCGCCACAGGCATAAATTACCCACCATTTTTTTTTTCAAGTGCCTCCCCCGCTTGGATCATACACCACTGTGTGCAGCCTGCGTCTTTGCCTACACAGCACTGCAATACCGGTCTGTCTTCGCCTGTCTTCTTTCCCGTCCAAGTATTTTGGTCAGCAGCGTCGTCAACTCTTGACGTCCGCTGTTTTCAATTTCTTGCGAGGGCTTCTTGACATTGAGCAAACTTCGACATGAGTGGACGGGGCGTCGCGTCGCGTCGCTGCGTGCTCATGCTGGCGACCGTGCTAGCGCTTTCGGGGAGCGGCTCTTCAGCCGTGGTGGAGTACCTGCACGTGGTGTCTGAGGTGCAGTCTCGCTTCGCCATCACCGACGTCGTCAGCAAGATGCGCAACGACGCCGACGACGCCCAGCAGCTCACCTTCAGCGTCACCCTGCCCGAGGCCGCCTTCATCAGCAACTTCACAATGTTTTAGCTTTTTCGTGACTCGTGAACGCGTCTGGTTCGCGAGGTCACGCGTATTTTGAGAGAAATCGATCGCAAGGTCACGCACGGCGAGGTCAGGGCAGAAAAAGAGGACGAGGACGTCTACCAGGCGGCGGTGGACCGAGGCATGAGCGCCGGGCGCATCTCGCACAGGTTTCCGAAAGTTCCAGACGACTTTGCGTAGACCGGTGTGCTTTTAGAGAGACGAACCAGTTTGTCATCTCGGTGAACGTGGCCTCTCAGAGCGCGGTGGCGTTCAACCTGACGTACCAGGAGGTGCTGACGCGCGTCCACGGCGCCTACAAGCACGTCGTCGACGTCCAGTTCAACGGACACAACATCACCGACCTCAGCGTAGACGTTCTCATCTCCGAAAGGGCCAACATCTCTTTCGTCAAAGTGCCCCAGTTTGGTCCCGAATTGCGAGAGAAGACAAATCAGCAGCTGTTGAGCTGGCCCGGTAAAGAGCTGGGTAAATCGTTTAAAAGATACCACATTATACAGCTGCCCTCTAAGCATCGCCATGACACACACGTCACTGCATATGAGTCACATCCCGGGTTGTACACATACCTACATGCACCCCTCAGGGGGCACACTTTTCATTCTGACACCCCCTCCCCCTCCAAATCTACTTACCCCCCACCCTTCAAAAATTTCGAAAATAGTCTCCGACCCTCTCACCACACACTTTAAAACCCCGGTTACATGTATGGGGTTGTACATCCTGATTTAGCGAGCCGTACACGCACGCTCACAGTCACACGCCTACGCACACACGCATTTTGTTGTGGAGCTCCCATTTTTCATTTTCAGACGACCCCAACGTCCTCAAAAGCGTGACTCGGACGGATAGGGTTTCATTGGCGCACATTTCGTTCCAACCAAACGCCGGCGCGTCCGACGTCCAGCTCGTCCTCTTGTACGACGTCGACATCGGCTCGAACCCCGGCGAGATTCAGGTTCTTTTGGCAGTTATTTCTCGAGATCTGGGACACAGCAGATCGAGATCGCAGATCGTCAACGGCTACTTTTTGGACTTCGTCGGACCACCTGACATCCCTGACACCTCGTCCTCAGTGGCAATCACCTCGGTGGCAATCACCTCGTCTTCATGCTCGACCAGTCGGGCAAACTGCTTCGCACCAAATCTGAGCAACTCACCGTACGGTGCCAAACTGCAGCCAATTCTCCAGGGGTGCCTCTCCCTCCCCCCCCCCCGGGCCAAACTGTGCCCCAGGTTTTACATATTGGCACTTGTTTGCCGTTCTTTGGTCAAAACTGTAAACAATGCAATATGTGTACACTTTTTGGTCGTTTTTTTTGCACAAAAACATGATGTGTTCCGGCATCGTACCGACAAGCGTTTTTTCCCGCATTCCACTCGTGATCCTAAACGTTTGAAATTCACTGTTGTTGAGTCGATGGAAATAGAATGCTACATAGTCTCCAGCAACAATTAGGTTAGCCAACATCTGACATGACATAACACTGTACAAATCACAAGTCCCCACCAGTCTGGGTGGTCGACCTTGAAGGTGGGGATGGGACCCCTCTCCCCACTACCCCCCCCCCAATTTAGAGGCATGAGTATGGTTCGACTCAAACAGCTCTACTAAAGGTAGAATTTCCAGCCGCTGGCGATGACGTCGATTCTCGGCCAGCTGCGTCCCAGCGACTGGTTCAACGTGCTGACGTTGAGTGACGAGGTGAGGCCCTGGAAGGACGAGTCCGTGCTGGCCGACGAGGCCAACGTCGAGGAGGCCGTCAAGTTCGTCGCCGCCCAGGAAGCGATTGGGGGTGCTGGAGTCGACTGTTGCCTTTTGTTGTTGTTGGGCAACGCTAGGAGGCCGTCAATGGCCCATATTGCATACCCTCCTCCGTGACGCCTTCACCGGTCTAGAGCCGCATAAGTAGCCAAAGACATTCGTCCGAACGCCATCTGCAATCTAGAGTAGCGACGGCACGAGGAAATCCATTGAGTGGGAAGTCCTCGATCTAGTGGATCCAGCAAGAGTCGAAGCCAGGACCTTGCGAGCAAGAGGCCGATTCTTTACCACTAGGCCATACGCTGCCCCTGTTGCCTGTTACGCGCGCACGCTCGCACGCGTTGTCGTGAATTGCAGGCGGGAACCTCTACAGAGCGATCGAGGAAGCGCTCCAGAAACTGAAGGCGTACAAGGGCGAGGTGCTCATGAGCGGGGGCGTATGCGGAATTGGACTACGTAGAGGGAAGGGGCTAGCACGTCATCTGGGCAAGCAACAAAAATCGATAGTAGGGAAATCAACAAATGCTGAAAGAACAAGCTATGTAGCTTCAAAAAGGCTTCCGCTCGGCGGCAGGGTTCGGCCGTTAGAGACTTTCTGTATTTCTTTAGCAGTGCCGATTTCACCCAGAATTGACAGAAATTTCCCTCGCAGATTTGGAAACGCCCAGGTTCTATGCTAGAACGCCCTTTTCGACTATTTTTCTTTGTTTTGTTAATTCTTAAAATCTGTTGATCTGGAGTCTGGTCTAAAGAATGCTTCTTTAAAATTTTAGCCCGATCCGTCGAGGCCATAAATAAAAGAGACCCGATGGCAACGAACGGACGGACGGACGGACCACTGCGAATTTTCTCCCCTGACGGAGAAAAAATGGGGGAGAGTAAAAAATGACCTGTGAGAAGTAACTGGCTTCATCGTGTGACGGTATGACGGTACCCCCCCCCCCCCCCATACGCCCCTGCGCTGTCCCTGCACTCCATGATCATTTATCTAACTGAGGGAAGGCCTTCACTGGGCATCGACAGCCCAGCACTGCTCAAGGGCATCCGACAACTCAACAAGGAGACCGGTTTGTTCTCTGCTTCTTCATGGCGCAGAACCAAATGATGCTAAGATTAGGTACTAGACGACAGGAGCATGTGTTGGACCTGACCTGCCCTGCCATTGTTTTGCAAGTGATGCGTTCGCATTGGGCCTGCCTCGCTTTGTTGTCTTTCGCTGTCTTTGCCTTCCCACTTCCAATGAACTTGGCGAATCCGTGTGGTGTATACCTCATAGCACACTAGGCGTGTTAAGTCAGCTTGCTCAACTCTAGGGACAAAACAATTTATCATGGCTGATTCCATGGACTCTTGTTGAGTGCATTACTATGGTTCTCATGTGCTTTCAGACTACAGCATCCATGGGATCGCAATCGGTTATGACGCAAACTTTACATTCATTCGCGAGATCTGTGCTCAGAACAAGGGACTCTTCCGCAAGGTCTATGAGGACTCTGACATACCGCTGCAGCTTGAAGGTACTGTGGTATGCAGCTAGACAGGACGGACGGACGGACGGACGGACGGACGGACGGACGGACGGACGGACGGACGGACGGACGGACGGACGGACGAACGGACGGACGGACGGACGGACGGACGGACGGACGGACGGACGGACGGACGGACGGACGGACGGACGGACGGACGGACTGATGGATGGATGGATGAGTGGTGCCGCCGCCTGCCCGTTGAGTGAGTGTGAGTGAGTATTGAGCCACTCAGATTTCTATCGCCAAATTGAAACTCCTCTGCTACGCAACGTCAAAGTTCACTATGTCAGTGAGGCATTGGACGTCTCATCTTTGGTCATCGACAACACCAACAACTATTTCAAAGGCTCTGAATTTAGCACGGTCCCGCGCAACACTTCCCGCTTGACAGTTGCCTCTGTTGAAGGAGAGACCGCAGATGGCAAGACGCATTTCAGCAGGGTAACGGCAACTTTTCAAACGAAAGTGGTGGCCAATCTTGTCTGAATTCTTCTCGTGTTTAGCTTTCGGGCTCGGGTGAGCCTCCCACATGCCTCCCCACTTTACTGAGGTCGTTTCCACCGTTCCAAAGGCCCTTGGTATCAAGACTACTCGTAGCTTGCGGCTCTGCGACTGTCGGCGGCTTCGTCGAGAGAATGTGGGTGCACAAGACGATTAAGAAGCTGTTGCACGAAGCCGAGCTAGCTGACTCGCAGCTGGAGAGGCAGCGCAAGAGAAACATGGTCCTTTTTCTCGGCCTCAAGGTATAGGATGGCAAACAGTGTTGGAAGTCAGAAGCAGTGACTGAAGAAATGCCTTTTCACTGCGTTCACCATACATGTAACTAGTTGGGGAGGGGCCCCGGCCGGAAATTTGCCCCCTCCCCAGACCCCCCAGAATGGTCTCCGATCCTCCCCCACCCTACACTTCAAAAACCCGCTTACCGTACATGTATGTTCAGTACCACTTCGTTACGGAACTGACTTCCATGGTTGTTGTGCCGCAAGGACAGGAGAACAAGTCAAACCGCACTGCGCTAGCCGATTTCCTGTGTTGTAATGCAGTAATATGTTCGACTAATGCAGTACCATTTAGAGTGTGATATGCAGGGTCGCATGCTTGCACGTCGCACACACCCACCCAAATACAAAACTAGTTTCGACTGGAGAAGGTGACAAATTGTGTGAGGAGGGACATTATAGGTATTTTAGTGGGTATACATAGGCAGGGACTAGTAAACTGAAAGGCGTAGGAGGGAGGGGGGGGGGGCGAGTGGGCAGGGTGAGGTACTGTAGACAGTGTACGGCATTCGTTCCCATGTCTCCGGCGACCGTTGTCGCTGTTGTTTCGATTCGACTCGCAACAAGACGACGCGAAATGCCGATTTAAGCGGAAGCAGCGGAGAGGAGACAAGCACGACAACCTCTTACACTCCTCCTAAACCTCGCGCGACGAAGCCCGATTCACAGTGGCGCGCTGGTATGTGCGAAACGACGACAAATGTTGGCCAACAGAACAGTCCATGTCCGTAGTGACGACGTACAATATGAGATAGCCCAATGAGAGCGATCATTCAGACCGTCGTCGTCTTTGTAGTGTTTGAAGCGGTTAAAGGGCGACTGCAGCTGCTTCCTTGTTCTCGGCTCAGTCTCGGCTGGCGGGATGGCTTGGGAGAGAGGGGAGGTGCTGGGTGGCATCTGCGCCCGGTATGCCTCGGGTGGGACCTTCATCGGGGCCGAAGTCGTACCGCGCACGGTCAAGGGCGAGCTGGTGAGGAGTCGGTCGCCGCTGTCTCGCCACCCCGACCGACACGCCAGGGTGCCGGATATAGCTGGCCATTTAGTCACCCAGGTCCCCACTTTAACGACGACGCCCGAGGGCGCGGCGGGGCCGTTGCCAGTCTCGGACAACAAGTTTTACCGGGATGGCCAGACCCCACCCCCACCCCTCCTCCTTTCTCATCCCGGGCTTGGGACCGGGCAATGGCGGAGTTCCGT
Organism: Paralinhomoeus sp. GSCO2_6; assembly: GCA_030248085.1. NCBI lineage: Eukaryota > Metazoa > Nematoda > Chromadorea > Monhysterida > Linhomoeidae > Paralinhomoeus > Paralinhomoeus sp. GSCO2_6. The sequence continues at coordinate 68,643 of JASAMY010000910.1, read as the reverse complement.
CGTCGTCGTTGTTTTTGTCGTCGTCGTCGCGCCACTGTGAATCGGCCTCAACACTGACAGCTGCAAGTGGAGCGGATTGTATGGCAGTTCCAGTGACCAGAATTTCACTCGTTCACCAGGGTAATTTTCCTGTGCAATTTCTAATTTCTAGCGAATGCATATCACAACTTCTCTCAGCACTTCACCGGCCTTCCATTCGTCTCGCTCCAATTCGCAGCATCGGCCGGTCAGCGGTGGAGAGATTCGCGCTGGAGCTGGCGCTGTGAGGTTCAGTGGCGCCAACTCGACAGCCCTAGTCCAGACGCAAGCAGCTTCGCGCGCCACAGCCAAGAAAGCAGTCGCTCTCAACTGCTCCAAGGACGTCTTCCTCGTGCTGGACCGCACCGGCCGTGGCAATCTCCTGTCAATCCAGCTCTTCATCTTCGACCTCCTGGCCAAGATGGATGCCGTGCTGACAACGTCCACCGAGCTGCGCGTCTCGGTGGTGCAGCTGACGCGCGATCGAAAGTTCGTCGAGACGCTCCAGCTGGACGAGCCGCACGACAGAGCAAGCGTCAAACGTGCCGTGCTAGGCGTTGTCGGGAGTCTCCCGAATCGTCGCGACAACACCAAGAAAGTTCTCAAACAAGTCGCCGCCAACAACACCAACGTGCGGTACATGGCCTTCTTCCCTTCGGCGAAAGCGCAGTTGGGACCTGCAGAAGGAAGGCTTAGAGAGTTGGCAGAGAATGTTGACAAGTCAGTGGCGCTACTGGATGGACCGGCCAGCGCCTTCAACATGCTCGATCTGGCAAAAGTGTTCGGACAGGCCAACATAATCAAGAGACCGCACACTAATCAAGTGGTGGCAATTTTCAACTGCGCGTCGTGATTTTCGTTCGATTGATACCATTGGCAATACATTGATCGATCCCTGATCACTTAAAATGGAGGTAGGTAGACTTTAATTTCTGCGGAAGTGCTTGACATACCGAATCATAAACCTAGATCTAGAATTACTCTTACTCACATAATAGATTGCGCAAAAGTCAATGTTTTGGCGATGGAAAAGGCTCCTTGCAGCCTTAACTTAGACATCCCGTTAGTCGTTACGCTCCCTGGTACACATGGTAAGCGCATGAGTTACGAAATTGCGATTCTCAGCTGACAGCGGCGCTTCAAGTGTGTGTCGCTACCCGCCTCCAACGACTTCTAGCTGCTTCTCTTTACGTGTTTGCAGTGTCTGGCAATATGCGTTTAAAAACGCGCGTTTATCGGTTCAGTCTCTGGCTGTGTCGGTTGTGTATTTTGGTAAACGCCCAACGTATTTTTGTGCATACTCAGGAAATTACTGTAGAGCGTTAATTCAAGTTTTAAATAATATTTTTGAACAAGGAAGTCGAAATTGACATAACCACACAAGACCACAAGGATGCCGCTCGCTTCCGCGTTTACGGTCGCGGACGCGCTGACGTCGTTAAGGGTGCGAAATCTGCGAAAGTCACTACGTTTCAATTTAAATTTCTAAATTTTGAAGAAAAATTTAGGCGCACGACGAAATCGCGGAAGAGGCGGTGGAAAATGCGTTCTCTTTAAACTTTGCCGACTTTGAAGGTTTGGACGAGGCGGTCACGTCGGAAAATCTTGAGCAGACGCAATTTTTGGAGCTACTGAACACCGGTTTTATTGTTTATATTGTTTATTTATTTAATTGTAAATATTTATTTGCATTTTTGAAAATGTACATAATCGGATTCTGTACCACTGTTGGCGACTCACATGTTCTCAACTTCTTTTGGTAATTTTTGCGCATAATTCGCTTCAACGCGAGTATCAAGGTAACTCATCGCTCGCTCAGCTCGGGTTAAATTTTTATGGAACTTAAATTTGCATACTAATCCTCTAGACATGTGTGATGTATCCCAAAATCATTAAAATGCATAAAATTCTGTCAAATAATTTAGCCGCAAAGGTCTGTTTCGAGTACGCGGCCAAGGCAGACAGTCAGGCGCAGCTGTGGGACAAGCTCAACGACGCCCAGGTATTGCTTTTTATTTTTTTCATTTTTCAACATTAAAAATAAATTCGTCAAATTCATTCTAGTTGAAATGCAAGCCTGTGGTGGTGCTGTGTTTCTACTGCGTCGAAAAGTCGATTGGGACGCGCGACAATTTGGCATTGTCTTTGAGGGCACTGCACGCTGTCCGATTGTATTTGGCGTTCGTGTCGGTGGAGGGTGCCAAGCAGCTGGGCTACTTCCACTCCTATCTCTATCAGGTGTTGTGTTGGCGTTTTTGCAGTGGATTTTAATTTTTGAAGGTATTTTTGTGGAAAATTGTGAAGTTTTTTCTATAGGTGCCCATGTAAGTTTTGACAGGGGGCGTAAATCGAGAATTTTTTTCTTGAAGAAGGGGTGGTGGACTGGAGGCAGATTGGAATTTTCGGGATGGAGTTATTTTTCATGGAAATTGCGTATAAAATAGTGTCTTGTGTTCTCGCCACTCAAATGTGCGAACACGATGAACCAAAAAGTACAAAGATACAGGCACAGTTTTTCGAATAGAATCAGTTGTCGTCTCTCTTTCCCAAAAAATGGTCCTTCAGCGCTGCTTGGACGCCGTCAATCTCGGCTGTTTACTTCTGCGAAAGGCGCAGTCGAATCGAAATCCCGGCAGAGGCAAGAAGCAGCAGCTGCTGCAACAAACCGGCAATAATTCGGACTTTTCTGCTTTGGATGGCAATTACGACGCGAGCGCGCACGCTCTCAAAGAGGCGCTAATTAAGACGGCCAAAAGCCTCCTGCTGCTCGTCAGACGCAGCGAATTCGGCGGCTCCGACGACGCCATCGGTATGTGCGTGCGTCTCGTTTGTATCGGTAGTGGTTCTTTGCTTGTGATTTTTTTTAATTTTTCGCTCTGCTTTTTCGTGTCACGTTACTAATGCGTCACGTGTATAGAGGAAGCGGAGTGGTACTGTGCATGTAAAGGGGGGGGGGGTTGCTGCACCCAGTCGGCAACTTACCATGGACACGATCGAAATCAAAACAAATGACGTGTGACAGTAAGTCCCACGGAACAAAATGTAACGCTGTCATCAGCACTTTCATAGTTGTCGCGAAACATTTCGTTCCCTTTGTATCCCATGGCTGTAATTTTTTTTTGCCAAAGCCTCACAAAATTAAGAAGCAAAATTGGTTGATGCATTTTATTTATATATATCGGACTCACACGATTCTGAGAGCATGGTTTTCTTGCGCCTGCACGCACATGCCCACACATTGTCACTTATTTTAATTAATTTAAATAATTTTCGCGACTTAATTCCAGCGTCCGCCCTGTGCCTGCGCGCGCTGTATATGTGCGACGTGGGGCCTAAGACGCGGCTATGCCATGTCAGTGCTGAACTGTTCGCCCACCACTCCGACTTTGCTGCCGTCCACAATCTGCAGGAATTGGCCCTAATTGGCGCCTACGAACTAATTGGGCGCAGCAACGACCCCGATGGAGCGATCACACTCTCCAGGTGACTTTTATTATTTTTTTTCTGCCGAAGCGTGTGCCGCATGCATGGTACTTGTCTGTGTGTGCTCGCGTGGTGTGTGTGTGTGCGTGTGTGTGCGTGCGTGCGTGCGTGCGTGCGTGCGACATGCACGTATGCATGATTAATTTAACGCACCCCGTTAGATTCGCGGCTCCCCGCCTACTGTGTCTGGACGCCGACAACGCTACCGTATCCACGAGCGCCACTCTACCCGCCTTTATTATGCAAATTCGCGGAATAATGGTGGAATTTGTCAAGTTGATCTTCGCCGATTCGTCAAACGTCGCCGACGACCGAATGAAGGAGACCTTTTGGGATCTGCTGACCAATTTGGCCGTCAAATGCCCGGACAAAATGGAATACAGGTGCTGACTGGATGCGGGGTTGGGCTTGTATTGGAAGATGACCAGGTTTTTTGCACGTGTGAGTAGTTGAGACTGGTAAGGCAAAACGCACTGAGAATGCTGTTTTTTCTGCATTTTTGTAGAGAATCGATTGTGTCAAAAAATATTTATTTTTGTTTAACACCAACATAGCGGAGGGTCATCGAGCTTCAGCGCGGCGTCGGCGGACCAGTATTCTCCCCACCCCTCCCCCCCCCAGGTTCTGAACGGGTCTGTCTGGGGGCGGGGTAGGAGGTCGAGAAGGGGGTTCAAAACCACCCAGACAAAAGTCCGGGAGAAAAATTTGGAAGGGGGGGGGTGCTCGGAAGAAAGGGTGGACTCGCGACAGAGGGGCGCTGTCACCCTTCCGCCCCCAGGCGCATCTCCCCCAGCCACATTGGTCAGTATGGGTAATAAACGTTTCGAGAATTGTAAAAATACCCGGTTGCGAGCGGTCGTTTCAGTTTTTTCTTCTCCCATAATCTCGTCCAAGACCCTTCTCTGTGTATTGTGTTGTGTTCTGAGGGAACTCCATTGGGGTGTGCGTGAATGGCCATATGATCGCCTGGCAATCATGGCAGTTTTGGTCGTAAAATTTTGAATTCAATTTCAATTCCAGAACGAAAGTGGCACAGTCTGCCTGTCAGCTGCTGGAGAGTGGGAGAGAAGCCGGGGTCGGCTGGCTGTCGCGGGGCGCGCATTGGTTCTGCCGCGATTGGCTGCCGCGTTTGGCGCGCAACGCGAAGATCAGTTGGCGAACTACGGCCGTGGAATTCGCGAATGCCGCATTCCAGCCGCTCGAATGCGGCGCCATTTCCCTGGAAAGCGAGGAGAAACGCAGAGAAGCGCAGAAGGCGCTGATGGCCGTGGTGACCGGAGGGTGAGTGACTCGGCATTTTTGCGAATTTTCGAAGCGAATGGCATGGGAAATGTTACAAACGGAGAAAAAAGGCGCCGCGTTGTGTCGTCGGAGTAGATAATGCACATGTCGCGTTCAAGATAAGGATAATCTGTCTCTCTCTCTCTTCCTATGGAGAAGACGGCTTCCTCTTCTCTTTGGGATTCTTCTTCTCCCTACGACGCATGCACGCACGCGCGGGTCGTTTAGTTGGTTCGGTTTCGAATTCAGCTGTCGCGACCGCGGCACCACAGTTCGGACGCGCTCTCTCGTCTGTCTCGCGTCCATTTTTGGCGCCTGCAAGGAGAGCTCCCGTACCAGACTGCTGGAACTGTGCCGAGAATCCCTGGTGGATCATCACCACGACAGCGATGTTGAGGATGAGGATGATGGCCATGACGGTATGGTTGGACTTCTCTCACAAAGGGGGGGGGGATGGATTTATCGATCGCGCACAAGCGCAACGAACATTTTGGAATTCTTTTTCAAAGGGGGGGGGGGGGTGGTGTAACAGTTTGTTGGCATCTATCTTGTTTTTGCCTTCCAGCATTGGGATTGTGGTGTTGTGTAAACGTGATGTATGTGGCGCTAGCTATTCGAACCCAAATTGATTGATCGATTGATTGGAAATTGGAATGTTTTACCCTCTACATATATTGTGTTCTTCTGAGATGTTTTGCGTTGCCAATGCAGTTTACTTCCGTGTGTTTAGAGGAAGCGGCTGACAGGAGCAGTCGGGAAGTCAGCACTGGAGAAAATGGGGAAAATCGCGCGAAATCGCGAAAAAATGCGACGACGTCAAAACAGCTGACTTTGAGTCGATTGCTGCGCTTATCGGTGGCCGACACGCGTGTCTTCGTAAGGAAAGCGGCGGTTCAAGCCCTGTCGGCGTATTTGCAAGCGCTTTTCCTGCCGAAATACGTGGAAATTCAAGCGGAAAATCCCAGCGAAAATGAGAAAAATATCCTGGAACGCGAACTGACGGCTCTGATGGAGACGCTGGCGGGTGAGGCTTTTGAAAAATAATTTTCAATTCGGTGTATTTCCTTGTATTGTATGTTTGGTATTTGGTTCTGAGCATTTTCGATCACGAAATGCTCAACAGCTATTCATAGATGGTGTGTGACGTGCACGGTCGTCTCAAAGTCATTAATTACTCGTTTGTTCTGAAAAAATGTTTCCACTGGTCTACATATGTTCAGGCATTTATTAAGGCATTTATTATGTTCAGGCATTTGTGCAGAGTACAGCATATTTGTGAATGGTAGGGCACAATGGTTGTATGCATGCTTTCTGTTTCAGAAAAGTGCTTTTTTTTTCTTAAAGCGGATAGCGTGTGTTTGGCGGCTCCTCTCCATCCCATCAAAATTTGTATGCCTAGAACATTTAAAATTCAGGCGCCGCCTCCGACCAGGCGTTGTCGGTGCGCAAACAGTCTGCCGAAAGTCTCACAAAACTTCTGCAGAGTTTCCAGCGGATTACGGTAGTGCAGAGCAGCTGGGTCGATACCGTACTCCCTCTAATAGTCGACAGGGAACAGAGCGCCGTCGAATGCGCCGCCAAACATGTCAATGCGGTGCGTGCGTGTGTGTGTTTGTGTGCGTGCGTGCGTGCGTGGCGCACGATTGACGAAAAGAGACTTTTGAAGAACCAGCCTTGTGAGGTTATCTAGTGAACTTGAAACGTGCCCGCCAACGGCTCTTTTTGTCAAGACGCAATTTTGTAGTGCCTTTTGTTTTAGGTGAGCCTGCTGTACTACTGTTTACGCATGGCAAAAATCGTTCTTATCTGGTTTTGAGAAATCTATTTCGTGCTTGCAGTGTTCCCTTTTTTTGTTCGTGTTTTTTTTTGTCATGTACCCGGGGCCTCAATGGATTTAACATTCCAAAACAAATGTCCACATTTGTTCCAAATGTTTTGGTATTTAATTCTTGTTCAACAGGGCATAATAAGGTCGTTATAAAACGCTTTAAGATTTAGGTGTTGCTGATGCCTCTGGAGCACAGTACGCGATCACACGGTGTCACTCTGCTAGACGAGGAGGCTGTTTGGGAGGTGCTGGGAAAGATCGAGCAACGTCAAGGTATAACGAAAGCAATATGCGATGGCACGCACGCACACACGCACCGGAGCGCGCGCACGCACCGGCACGCACGCACGCACGCACCGGAGCGCGCGCACGCACCGGCACGCACGCACGCACGCACCGGAGCGCGCGCACGCACCGGCACGCACGCACGCACGCACCGGAGCGCGCGCACGCATCGGCACACACGCGCACCAGCACGCACGTGCCGGCACACACGCACGCACGCACGCGCCGGCATGCACACACGCACGCACTGGCACGACACACGCACGCGCCTCGCTGCAGGGTCACGACGCTACCTACTGCGCGCCTTGTTCGAGCTGACGCGGCAGCCGCTAGCTGGTGTTTCTGCGGCGGCGGCTATTGCGAATCAAGCTAACGGCCAGGCTAGCTGCGGCCCGGTCACGCAGAGGCTCGTGGCGCCTATAGAAAACCAGACGGACAACGCCGAGAGAGCGCCGGCCGCCTGGATGCTCCTGGCGGAGTTCGCTCAGGTACCTGCGGATGGTAGGACAGCGTATGGCCTAGTGGTAGAGAGTCGGCCTCTTGCGCTCTGGGTTTGCTCTGGGTTCGATTCTTCATGGATCCACTAGATGGAGGACTTCCCTTTTGATGGATTTGCTCGTGCTGTCGCTGCCCCAGATTGCAGATGGCGATCTTCCGAATGTCTTTGGGTAATTGCGCGGCTCTAGACGGGAAGGCGTCATGGAGTTGGGTATGCTAATGGGCCATTGACGGCCTCCTAGCGTTGCCCCCAGTCCAACAACAACATGGGGGTGGTAACACGGACGTGTATGTTATGGATCTCCGGGGGGGGGGGGTGCTGTGAGGGTTCCCAGGAGAAAATGTTTTTGAGCAAAAATGGGTCTAAATGGGGTTCCTTACTTTCAAAGTTCAGCTGTTTAGCGTTAAAAGACTGAAATGGACGATAGACACTGTCGATTGGACTGGCCGAAACATTTAGAAAAGTTCCGGGTGGGGGGGGGGCTAAATAGTTGCCGTTTGGAATGCATGGAACAGTTCCATACAGTTAGACGTGCGCACAGCGAAAAAGGAATGCCATGCAGGAAAGCACCGAATCCGACACCTACAGACTACACTTATTCTAGTGGCTCCTACAGCTCAATATGAGATTATCATATTTTACCAATTTTTGCTTGCCTGATTACTGCATGTTGGTTGTTAAGCACAGATCTTGAGGTCTCGCTGAAACATTTCTTACTTACGTGTTTTCACATACCCCAATAATCGAGCGTCTGATCAGGAATGCTCTGATCTGTCTGGTTTATTTTCAGTTTTACCGACTATGTTGGTGTTTTCTCGACAAAAGCTTTTGCATTTCTTAGTCGCATTTGATTTGTCGCCACTTTCTAGCACCTACAAATGGAGGCGAAGTGTCTCTCTTTCAGGTCTTCAAGATGTCAGGCCGCAAGGCGAGGGTGGTGTTCGAGACGCGCCTCAACTCGTTCGGCCTACTCAGCGAGGTCGAATCGAGGCAAATGTCCTACATCGCGACGACCATCGCCCGGACGACGCATAGCTACAGTGCCGACGAGGCGTTCGACCTATTCTCAGGCATTAAAGAGAGACTCCTGGCTTTTGAGGTTCGCCTGCGTGCGTGCGTGCCAGTGCGTGCGTGCCAGTGCGTGCGTGCGTGCGTGCGTGCGTCCGTGCGTGCCAGTGCGTGCGTGCGTGCGTGCGCGCGCGTGAGCGTGCGTCTGTGCCGGTGCGTGTGTGCGTGCCGTTACGTGCGTGCGTGCATCAGTGCGTGCGAGCGCGTTCGGTTGCGCAAGGATCGGGCTCAGTGTTCAGGTGCCCAAAGAGAACATCCAAGCGTACATGCTTGCCATGCACTCCTTGGCGCGAAACATGGCGATTGAAGGGGTGAGGTGTTGCTGCTGCTGTCACTGCTGGCAGCGACAAATTAATATAACGCGAATGCTCCATAGAGTTGACGCAACAGCCTTTTTTTTCAATTGGCGGTGCCTCAATTGATTAATGCACGTCGAACTAGAACCATTTTTACGACTTATGATCTAGACTTCTAAAGAACTCATCAAGCTATGTCTATCGATGTACATCTATATTCTTTTAATGAAACACTTTTAAAAGAGGACGAGGCATTGTCTAGAAAAGTAGACAGAAAATCCCGCCAATAGCGTTCTGCTGGCTTGCTGGCCCTGGCACCATAGGTGTAACTGACCATCGAAGCTGAGGGGGGGGGGGTCAATCTGGGATTTTTCAAAAGTCGCTGGGGGTGACCTGCACGGCCAAATTAGAAACAATTTCTTATTTTCCAGCCCTGGGGGGGGGTGACCTGTACCTACACATTACCCAGTTACACCTATGCCTGGCACTGCTATGTCGACCTCGTCATACCCTGGGGCATTATTAGAGGGGTTACTGCTGGAGCATTTACGGTAGTCTGTGCTGATTGCCTTTAACTCCTCAACAACGCGTAATAAAATTGTGGGAAAAAAAGTTATTTCTGATTGTCAAATTTTAGGAGCCGCAAAATAGCTGGGCGCAACTGTGCGCGGCGAGCGAAAAGCGATTGGCGAAGGCGGTTTTGAGGGAAGGCGAAAGCTTGGAAAATACCGCTCAGAATTGGGTAAAAAAAAACATTCATTTCTCTGTACTTGAGTTGATGAACAGTGGCGTAGAGACCCGTCGCCCCTCAAAATGTCAGCGCATTTTTTTCTCTGCTACAAACCCAAATCTGTCACCCACTCAATTTCTATAACTTTGAGCGCATGTCTTCTGCCTTAGTCCCTGTCGAAATTCGAAGGCACCTTGTTGTTGCTCTCGCGATTTTCTTTCAATGTGTTTTAGTGAATTTCTTTAATTAATTGTATTCCTTTTTTTCAGTCCGAAGCGCCCCTGATGCGTCAGCTGTTCACTTTGGGCGAGACAGTGCAGTACGCGCCTCAGTTGGTGACCTCCAAGCTGTACACCATGGTGGAGGCGATTCTCATGGACAACAACCACAACACCGGTTCACAGTCGCTTGAACCGTTGGAAAATATCGATCCCCAAACGCCGGTGCACTTTGTGCACTTCCCGCCGGCCGTAAAGGCCCAGGCGGTGGTGGCGCTGGGCAAACTCTGCGTACAGGATGAGCAGGGAGCCAAGAAGTGCATACCAGGGGCGTGCGGGAGAAATTCGGGAATTTATTTCTTTGGAATTGAATTTTAAAGGCGAGAACCCCTTGCAGAAAAGCGTGTACACTTTGCACTGGGTCGTTTTTGAATTGCAAAATTGATAAGAAAAATCGATAAAATGAACTTTTCTTCACCACGCGCCCCCCAAAGGCCTAGTCAACACGCTCAATGGTGACAAGAATTCCGAAGCGGTGAGGAACAACGTCATTGTCGTGCTGGCCGATCTCTGCGTGCGGTTCACCTCTATGGTCGACAGGTATTTGCCCACTTTTTGCCCACTATTTGCCAACTTTTTTTTTTGCGTTTACTCAAGCGTGGGATAGAAATGCTTCAAGAACGGTACATAAGACCATTGAAATTGTTTACTGGTTAGTCACTTCCGTTTGTTTTTTTTTTACGTTACTTCCTGATTTACGACCACGAAGTGTGTATTTGAACATAACTTGCTTTTGTCGTATTTTCGCTGTGCAGGTACACAGGGTTGTTCAATTAAAAAAGTAAACAAAAATTAAAGAAAAGTAGGATTTTTTTAGTTTAATTAAAAAATCGGTTTTGTGTGAAATGCCGCTTCTGAGTGGCAAAAGGTACAATTATTAGTTATTCACGCATAAAGTTGCTTAGTGTACATGAGCTCTTTTTTTGGGGTCCCCAACATAGTGCAGTACCGTAGACGAAAGTTGTTACATTGAAAGTTGAGTAAAATTGGCAAATTGGACCGATTGGAATTAAACCTACGTAACGGCCACCCGTGCTACGTAAATGTAGTTTTGAGAAGTCTGTGTGTATCCCTGGTAGTATAGTGGTGAGTATCCGTGACTGTCACTCACGAGACCGGGGTTCGATTCCCCGCCAGGGAGGTGTATTTTTTTGTTTTGTTTCTTTTTTTTTTGGTAGTGGTTTGTTTTTTCTCCTATGCGCGAAACCTCCCTCCTTTTTTTATTTTTCTTTGATTTTTTAGATACGTTGGCCAAATCGCTTGCCGTCTGAAGGACAGTTCTGTGTTGGTTCGCAAGCAGACGCTGACGCTGCTGACCAACTTGCTGAAAGAGGACTTTCTCAGGTGGAAAGGCGTTCTGTTTTACCGGCTGTTGTCTACGCTCCTAGACGAGCACACTGACATCAGGGGAGCATGGATTGCGGGACATAATGTTTCACTTACTATTCGAGTCTAAAAGAGACAAAAACATGTAATAATTTGACTCCCAAAACCTTTTGGTTGAGAAATTTATGGGCGTTATTCAGCAGGTGTCATGATGAAAAGTTGTCCTGACACTCTCTTCTTGGTATGTGCCCTAACTGCCTGTAATACGTCCGTCTAAAGCAGTGATGTTAGTGGCGGTCCATTATCCCCTCCCAGAAAATTCGCAGAGTTCTGTCTACTGAGAGTGCTGGCAGTGCGGTACCCCCAAATTTTCGCCCACCACTTTCTCGACTGTCTGTTTCACTTCAACGACGTCAAGCACCCATCCTGGGAAGGTGAGCTTTTGAAGGAACGTGGTGGGAGCTGCGTGCGTGCGTGCTGTCTACACGCACGCACGCACACACACACACCTGAGCTCAAGTGCTCAACCAGCGGCGGTTTCTTCAGCCCAGCAACTGGTGGCTACCTCTCTCCCCCCGCCAGGCGGCGCCAGCTCCCGGCCTCCCAGCGGCCAAGCCAACTCCACCACTCAACCACAGCAGCAGCAGCAGTCGACCACCAACACCAATGCGCAGCAGCCGCAGCCTTCAGCGGAGGAGCTCAATCAATTTGTCAATGCAAACAACAACAACAATGCCAACAACAGCAGCAGCGACACCTTCGTTCTGTCTGGAGAGGGGAATCGCGAGCGTCGATTCACGCTCTACAAGTTCATGCTGGCACAATTGGGCGACCAGGACAAGTTCAAGATGCAGGCCCGTCTGGCCACGGATGTCCTGGGCGGGTTCGCCGACGACACTCTAGAGCTCGACGACAACACCCAGCCTCTGCTGCAAGACGCGTTCGGGGTGCGTTGGTGGGTTTGGGTTGAAATACGGAGCAGAGGATGACGTATTTTGGAATTGGGAACGACACGGGAGTAGGTGATCTCCGTACCCAAAAAGAGTGCATGCACCAAAATAGCCCTCCACCCAGTGGAAAGTATGCCTGCTGACTCCTCCTGCTTTAAATCCCGTATATGTGGGCACACTTCGCAACGCGTGTTGCACGTCGCCTAAAATTCTCTCTGTTTTTTTTTTAATTTAAATTGAAAAGTGTATTTGATTGAATTTTAATAGATTCTCGCGTTGGACGAGATCAAATTGAAAATGCTGGCGGCGCCCAAGGACAACGACATCGAGGACGACGACGAGCCAGTGCTTCAGGAGGCCGCGAAAAAAGTCGGCGATTTAAATTTAAATCGTCATAATTTATTTTATTGTATTGACGTTGGATTATATTGGTCACCGCAGCTTCTAGTAGTCACAGCGCTTTTGTGGCAGCTTCCATGTGAAATGATTTTATTAACTTGTATTACTCCAATTTTCTTTGCCTTGTTTGTGTCCTGATCTGAGCTGATCTGATCCGATCATCCGATGTTGGGTTCAGGTGATCGGGCAGGCGATCAAGAAGCTGACGATCGAGGAGATCATTCCCAGCGTCGTCTCGCTCAAGCACGCGCTGCAGAGACGGCGCAGTCCCCTCCTCAAGCAGCTGTTCCACTACCTCAGGAACCTCATGACGCAGTACAGAGACGAAATTGACGAGGTACCGTAACCCTGGACAGCGCCAGTGCGCGCGTGTGTGCGTACCCGCACAAAAGAGAGACAGAGAATGACTGGGGGAGACAGCATATCTCAATGGTATATTGCATACCCGATCTCTTGGCGGAGGTGAAATAGGTGAATTGAAACAACGTCTAACTGAGGTGTTGTCATTTGCCATCAATTCATACACTAGGCGGTTTATAGTTTTAATTTAATTAAAAAAAACACAAACCTTTCGCCAAAAGCTGAAACGCCAAAAAGCTTTCCCGAAGGGCGGTCGGCTTTTGAACAGCGGATTGTTGAACCGATTGCTCGTCGTTAAATTGTAGGTAGATTGAAACATTTATTTTTGCTTATATTTGGTGAAATTGAGGTGTTGTATCCAATGGTACGGTGGTACTACATACGGTACGGTCAATGGTACAATGAGGTGCATGTATATACCCAACGACAACGAACCATCAACAAGTGAAGTTTGGCATCTGGAGCCTTATGGAAGGCGTGAAGCATTTTCGTTGGTTGAAATGCGGTAAAGAGAATCAAAACGCAGCCACAATGGGTAGCTTAAGTAAATGCTATGTAGGGGAATGAGGGCCCTAAATTGGCTGATACTCTTATGCCGGATTCGGGGAACGCTTTCCAGTCCCTGGTAGTATAGTGGTGAGTATCCGTGACTGTCACTCACGAGACCGGGGTTCGATTCCCCGCCAGGGAGGATATGTTTTTTTTGTTTCTTTTTGAGCAGCATTATGCTGGCCACCTTTCGTGATCAAATCAAACGAAGAAAGGACGCGCTTTCGGGCAGCTCTTTTGTTTTTTCACGTAGATTGCTAGCATTTCTGTATACATTTTTCCTTTATAGGTTCTGGCCAGTGACAAAGGACTGGCGCGCGAAATCGAGTTTGACTTGAAGCAGTTCGAGCGCAAGGTTCGCTTTTAGTATTCCGAATTGGGAACCTTGCAACAATCTGAAAGAGACGAGCGAACATGTTGATTTTTAAGAAGTTCGTTTCAACTGTGGACTTTTAGTGCTATAATTGAGTTTTTCTGCATTTCCGTTATTTCGTTTGGGGAGGGGGCGACTATTCCGCTCCTTTGGGCGTAGGACTAAGTGCTCAGAACAGCAGGACAGACAGACCTCCCCCACCCGCAAACCCCCAGTTTAAAACTGGTGCAATAATCATAGCCTACCTACTGTAGGTACGTAGTACCGTAATCCTGCGTACGTTCAGGAAAAGCGCCGCTTGGAACGCGAAGCTCTGGCAGCGAGGCCCAACCCGATTCCCGTTCCGGTTCCTCCTCCGGGATCCCAAAACCGGGATCCAAGCGTTCCCTCTCTCCCGGCGGAAGGGCAACTCGGTGGCGACGATCAGGCCAGTGTTGCCGCTCCTCCGACCGCTTCAGTCGGGGCCAAGGAGGAGGAAGAGGCAGTGAGAGACACGGCACGGGAGGGAGAGGAGGGAGAGGGGCCGCAAAGCGAGATGGGAGGAGGAGGAGGGTCGACGAAGAAGAGGGGCAGAGGGAGGCCCAAGAGAGAGCGGACCCCGCTGGCGGAGGAGACGAACAGGGAGTCAGGCGAGTGTACTGTATGGAGTACTGTTTCTACAGGGTGGGCCAAAAAAACTTGGACCCCTAATTTCAACGCGGCCGTTCTCGTGCTAGGGTGGACCGATTGGCGTGGAATTTTAACCACGCATACCTCCAACCTCTCTACGCCTCCCCACAAAATTTCAGTTGAATCGAACGAAAGAGCCTCATTTGGCAGCCATTTTTGAAACCGCCCTTGAAAATCGAGTGTTTACATGCTCGTGCCGCTCGCTAGATCGCACGCTCGCGCGCTCGCTAGAGTTAACCGATTGTTGTGGAATTTTAACCACGCATACCCCCAACCTCTCTACGCCTCCCCACAAAATTTCAGTTGAATCGAACGAAAGAGCCTCATTTGGCAGCCATTTTTGAAACCGCCCTTGAAAATCGAGTGTTTACATGCTCGTGCCGCTCGCTAGATCGCACGCTCGCGCGCTCGCTAGAGTTAACCGATTGTTGTGGAATTTTAACCACGCATACCCCCAACCTCTCTACGCCTCCCCACAAAATTTCAGTTGAATCGAACGAAAGAGCCTCATTTGGCAGCCATTTTTGAAACCGCCCTTGAAAATCGAGTGTTTACATGCTCGTGCCGCTCGCTAGATCGCACGCTCGCGCGCTCGCTAGAGTTAACCGATTGTTGTGGAATTTTAACCACGCATACCCCCAACCTCTCTACGCCTCCCCACAAAATTTCAGTTGAATCGAACGAAAGAGCCTCATTTGGCAGCCATTTTTGAAACCGCCCTTGAAAATCGAGTGTTTACATGCTCGTGCCGCTCGCTAGATCGCACGCTCGCGCGCTCGCTAGAGTTAACCGATTGTTGTGGAATTTTAACCACGCATACCCCCAACCTCTCTACGCCTCCCCACAAAATTTCAGTTGAATTGGACGGATCGGATCGAATCGGAATCAGTCAATTTTCGAGTATGGTTACAAAAAAATGTTTGCAGAAAGAGCAATATTAGTCCGAATAATTTGATTTTTTAGGACAAAGCGTGTAAATGTCTGGGGCATGTCTGGTTAAAATTTGACAGCAATTGGTCGACTCTGCCACGAGAACGAGCGCGTAAACACTCGATTTTCGAGGGCGGTTTGCAAAAATGGCTGCCAAATGAGACTGTTTCGTCGGATTCAACTGAAATTTAGTGGGGAGGCGTAGAGAGGTTGGGGGTATGCGTGGTTAAAATTCTACGCCAATCGGTCCACCATAGCACGAGAACGTCCGCGTTGAAATTAGGGGTCCAAGTTTTTTTGGCCCACCTTGTAGTAGCGGAGGCGAAGATACGGTAGCCGTTCTGAGAGTCCATGAGTGAATGTGACACGATTGTTGCCTGTGCAATTGTGTCAGCACCTGATTGCCGGCAGGGGCGACGCGTTCTCCACATTTTTTTTTCAGACGCCGCTTCGTTGTCCGCCGACAGGACGCTGACAGCGGAGCGCAAGCGGCGACGTCAGCCTGCGCGACGCACGCCCGAGCTCGACGTCGGCGGCCCTCCAGCTCCGGCCTCGGCCGCTGCCGGCTCGGGCACGGGCCGAGCGCAGCCGCCGCCGGCCCGTCGAACGACCCGCCTCCGCATGTCGTCCATTGCGGAAGAACGCAGCGACGCCCACGACGCCGCGCCAGCCGACCAGGTGTAATGCAACGTCTGTACTGTAAACCCGCTAATTTGCTCCTCTCTACGATTATTACACCCTCCCCCCCCCCCGGTAGGTTCATGTGCATGTGAGTATGCAAAGCCTAGCTGCCAGGCCACTTCTATGTTCAGGTTCTCTGTGTGTATGTGCGTGTATATGAGTGTGGGACTGTGCGTGCCTAGCGTACGTGCACGCTTGCATGCGCCTACAAGCACCCCTCCGCGCGCCCCACACCTGGACCCTTCCAACTTATCAGCCCCCCCCCCCCAATAAATCGGCCTCCCTTACAGCCACCCCTCCCCTGTCCTATGGCTCGCTCGAATGAAACAGTTCGCCCGGGGTGTCTAATTGGAGGGTGTACGGTATTCGACAATGGACGAAAACGGCGTATGGCCAAGAGTGGTAGAGAATCGGCCTTTTGCGCGCACGGTTCTTGGGTTCGATTCTTGATGGATCCGCTAAAAACGAGTCTTCCTCTCTATCCATGGATTCTCTCGTTCCGTCGCTGCCCTAGACTAGACAGACGGGGCGTTCTTCCGAATGTCTCTGGCTAATAATGCGGTTCTAGACGGGAAGGCGTCATGGAGATGGGCCCCATATGGGCCATTGACGGCCTCCTAGCGCTGCCCCCAATCCAACAACCAACAACAACGCGCAGGCCCCGGCCGTCAAGGTGGAGGCGGCGTCGGCGACGACGCCGTCGACTCGTCGAGGCGCGCAGGGCGCCTCGACGCGGCTGTCGACAGCGCTGCCGACGCGCGTCGCGTCGACGCCCGTCGTCGGCAGCGCGGGCGAGCTGACGTTCGCGCTGGCCGACCTCAGCGCCATCAAACCGTCCACGCCCACGAGACGAAGCACGCGCTCGGGTGCGCGGTTTTTTTTTAATTAATTTATTTAGCAATAAAGCGACTCAATTTCGCGACACAGGACGACTGATGCAGCAACAGCAGAGGGCGAAGAAGTAAAGACGAAGGAAGAAAAATGGCGTCGACTGCAGGGAGGAAGTCGGAAAAGTGTTTGCAACATATAAACAGCGTTTTGTGACTGCCTACTTCGGTAAACGTAAAATCGCGCACCCAATTTTGCTGCGCGAATTTTCGCGATTTTTGCGTGTAACGATATACACCGTGTACTGTGGTGTGGTGACGATTCATTCAACATGTCAACATGAAAAGCGCTTAAGCCTGACTTAAACATGAAGAGTTTGCGTTGAAAGTACAGGGTGGGCCATTTATCTATCGTTGGTTTTATTTCGCTTTAGTTTCAGCGTTTTGCATCGAATCTGTTTGATATTTTAGGACAATGTAGGTATATGTAGCGAATTTTATCCATGAAAAAATTGAGAAAATTGGCTCACTACATAGCGACGTATACACTTCAATATGACCGAAGTCACTTTCTACTAATTTGCATGGCGCTCACGGTGAGCCAGCAAGGCATTGCCTCATTTTGACCGTGATTTCGCCAAAAGCGGCTCGAATCTCCTGCATTGGGTGTGGGACATCGCGCTGTCCCTGGTGGGTATGAATGATGGCCCCTGCTCTACAGTTCTAATGAACAGGCTGCTATACCTAACAAGACACTTACCGCAAGAAAGTCAAACCGTTTCTATGAAAAGCTTTTGACAGCTGCTGCTGTAGTGCATTCAGGGATAAAATTCTCTGCACTTACCTACCTTGTCCTAAAATATCAAACAGATTCGATGCAAAACGCTGAAGCTAAAGCGAAATGAAACCAACCCTGTAGAAACGTCGCACAGTAGACGTCATGTCATTAAATCATTCTACCCATTATTAGCTCTTTAAATCAACTCTATGTGCAGCAAACTCGCTACAAAAGTGTGCGTGTTTGTGAACGTTTGCGCCTAGAAATAAGTGTCTTGAAAGATTCCCATCTCACTGATGATCGTTACAGATTGGGTGAGTAATAATATAAAACCGATTTCGAAAGGATCGACGCGTTCCCTGGTAGTATAGTGGTGAGTATCCGTGACTGTCACTCACGAGACCGGGGTTCGATTCCCCGCCAGGGAGGATATGTTTCTTTTTGAGTAGCATTAAGCTGGCCACCTTTTGTGATTGCTTTTTTCCATTGCAAAGCAAACAGCCTTTATTTCCGCCGAAAAATATATAAAGCAATTACCAATCATGAACATATCAATCAAAAAAACCCACAGGTGGCCTTTTGTTTTGGTCATCAAGATTGAATATAGTGTTCCAAGAACAAGTCCATTCAATGCACTCCGCCATCATCAACGCGCGTCTAAATATCTTATAGCGTTTAAAATCACTTTTTTTGCCAAAAAAATCACTTTTTCGCCCGCTTAGCAGATGTATGCGTATCTGTAACCTTGACGGTGCAGAATCGCTTCTAAAATTGGGCAATTATGTGTGTACTCACACACTTATGAAATAAAAATTGCAAGTGCAAGGTACAGCAATGCTCTGCGTAATTGCTCTACGTACACTACCATACCATTCCAATTTGTACAGCTTTTACAACAACGAGAACGCGCAAAATTTGACAGTATCATTCCATATAAAAATCTTCCAAACTTAATTAAAATTGCTTTCCACTAGCAAGAACATTCAACTAATTAAGCTTCCTTTGCCAGTATTTAAAAAATGCGCGGCGTTCTATTTCTAAAGAAAAAATCGTTTAGAAAAATGAAAAAATTCCCACGGGTCGTTGCCTGGCTTCTGGCGTGTTCGCGGGTTCCCCCATCTCCTGTTGGGTCGATTGCTGTTTGCGCTTGTTGACTTTCGCCCCTTTCACTGTCATTCGTTGTTCTTGGGTTTGTTGTTGTTGTTGGCTTTGGCCCTCCAAAAAGTTGGCCAGCAAACTGCGCAGCTCCAGGTTGGACTTTTCCAAGTTGGACAGCTGCTTGGACAGCGCGTCGTTCTTGGCCTTGAGAGAGCTCGTGTCCTCAATAGAGTTGGCTTCATTTTGCAAAAAAAATAGAAAATTGACAAAAGTGCCAATGTTGCGGTACTTACCGTGCATTTTTGACCAGCAAGTATAATTTTTTCGGGGTTTTCGGTGTGTGTTTTCGCTAAACATGACTGAAATCCCTGCCCCCCTCATCAGAAAAGATGCCCCTGAGGGAGGGCCCCCCTCCCCTGCAGATGCAAAGCACAGTTTCAGGTACGCTAATGGGGCGTTTGGTGTTTGCACGCTGATTGAAGCGTTAGATGGTGGAGATGCCACTATCACTGGCCATGCCACTACGCACACACATACACGCACGCACGCACCTTCTTCAAGTCTCGCAGCATCGCCTTCGTTTCCACCAGCTCCTTTTTCACGTTGACATTGTCCTTGACGAATTCCTTCAGCTTCTGGGCCACCTTTGATGTCGCCGACTTCTACAGATAGACAGACAGATGGCTACCACCATTAGATAGTGATTCAAAACAAAAAAAATCGAAACAAAAGAAAACAAGAGAAGAAAGGGATTACCGCCTCTGGTGGAGGGAGCGCAAGCGCACTGTCGAAGGACGACGAACTCGAAACGGGGTAGAAAAGAAATGAAGAACGCGCGTTCCTAAATATGTGTGTGTGTGTGTGTGTGTGTGTGTGTGTGTGTGTGTGTGTGTGTGTGTGCGCGCGCGCGCGCGCGCGTTCGTGCGACCTGCACACATGCCATGTGCTGGCGCGTCTGACTGATTCGCCGCACAAAAAAAACGTACAGAAATCAATAAAATCAAAATTAACTAATTAATGTTGAACAACCCACTTGCAGTAGTATCTCTCGACGGAGGGCAAGTGGTTGCCGAAGAGCTGGCAGAGATTCCGTATGAGACCCCGCACGTCCGAATAGGAGACGCGACTCGGAGCGTCTGGAACGGCAGAATTTTAAATGACGAAATTAATAACACTTTTAATTGGATAATCGATCGCACCAAGAGTTCCCTCGCGTCCGGATTTACGTCAGCAGAACCCTTTGAGGGCGGGAAGGGGTGATACCGGGGTAAAAATCGACACAACAATTGTTACCACGGTAATAATGCAATAAATTTGATAACTTTAACTTTTTCGTGGATTTCGCTCAAAGCCGCTTCACAAAACGCGGCTTTGTCATCGAAAAAAGTTGGGAAAGTAGCTGGGTGGGGGCAACCTCAGGGAGGGGGTACAGTGGACTGTGGAGTACCAGTAGTATGCGCCCCAAACACAATGATTTAAAAAAAGCTTATACCGACTTTACGGAATACACTAGATCCCACGTTTGCGCGCGCGCGCACACACACACACACACACACACACACACACACACACACACACACACACACACACACACACACACACACACACACACACACATACCGCACGTACCATTGAGGTCTCGACAGTCTTTGAGGCACTGTTCCCACGCGTCCAACAAACGGCCGGCAAAATAACAGGCGGCTCCTGAAATTTGTACTTTTTTACCAAAAAATGTACAATTTTATTGGCCCTTGGGCGGGCGGCGGGGGGGGGGGGGGGGGGGGGGGGGTGGGGGGGTGCGCTTTTGTTTTCTTTTTTGTGTTGGGGTTGGGCGTTGGCTTTGGGTTTTCCGGTTGGTTGGGCGTGTAAAACTTTATAACTTAAAATACTATAATTTCGATAAATTTATTGTGGAAGATGTTGTTGTTGTTGTGGGGCTCGCTTCTGGATGGTGGCGGGCGGGTGGGGTGTTTATGGTTGTGTGTTTTTTGGGGTTGGGGTGGTTGGGTTGTGGTGGGGAATTGGTTTTGGGGGGTTGGGGGGAGGCGATGTGGGGGCTTTTGGGGGGGGGGGAAGCTGTTTTTGCAACAGATGAACAGATGCAACAGGTGCAACAGATCACTGTTCCCCTTCCAGTTACAGGGGTGGGGTGGTGGGAGGAGTGGGAGTGGGAGTGGGGGTGGGGGAGGGGTGGGAGTGGGGGAAGGGTTGGAGTGGGGGCGTGTTGCTCCAAAGGTGTTTGTCAAGTCACCTGCCTCGCCTCGTCTGCTTAGGTTTATCCTTGCTTAGGCTTAAGCTTCAGAATTAATTGGTTAGGTTTAAGCCTGTTTTAAGGTTTAAGGGGTGGGGAGGGGGGGGGGGGGGGCGCACCCAAAAAAGTGGGGTGGGGGTATTATGTTGGTTAAAACATTTTGTGGATTGTGTGGAATATCTTCTTGAGCTGGCGCCAAACCCGCCACCATGGTCTCGAGCCCCCATTTTGAGAGCCTCTCATGGAGGCGTGGTCATGGCAAAAAAACTGAACAGTAATCCCCCACCCCTCCACACGTACGATCATGTTGTAAATCACACGCTACCTCGCGAACGCACGCAGTGTGTGCCAGGCGGAGGGTGGGACGACATCGATCCATTGGACGTCGGCCGACCAGTAGACGACGCTGGGCCTCCCGTCGCCAGCGTAGGCGCTCTGCGCCAACTTCAAAATCTCCGCCATGTGAGGAAGGGGGGGGGGGAGCAGACTCAAAAAGACCACAGAATGAAAATTGTTCAACAAAATTTCGTATGTACTTTTTGGTCAACTACGGATTAAAACGAGGTCGAAATTATGTTACATTAGGTGTTTGGTCATATAACACGTGAACGAACGCAAAAACAACCCTATTTAATTCATAGGTATGTATCTGCAAGGGGGAGGGGTGGGTTTAGCGGAGACGCCCACTTGAAAAAACCCCACCTTCCCCGTTCTGTCAACGAGCCACAAAAATGATAGAGTAATTAATGCTGGTGAGTTGGTGCACAATGAAGCACGGGAATTTACCCCAAAATTCTTTCCCATTTAACAGTTTCGCGACACGTCAACAAACGTAGCAATGCAACGAAGAGAAGGAAATGATTTGGTGCGGAATTTGCCCTTTCAGCCCCCCCCCCCCCTCACAAATTTCCTATCCCGGACATTTTACTCAAGGGCGGATTAGGGGGGGGGGGGGGAGGGCGACGCCCCCAAGCTGGCGGGGGGGGGGCGGGAGGCGAGGGGCGAAAGGTGGGTGGCAGGCGAGGGCGAAGGGCAGTGGGTAGGCGAGGGGCGAAGGGTGGGCAGTAGGTGATGGGCGAAGGTCAAGCGCGAGCAGGCAGGCCAGGGAGGTTTAGCAGATGTCTTTGTTTCCTTTAGATTAACGCGCTACCCATACATGCAAATTTTTCCTGCGGCCCTGTCCTGTAGTGAGCGTACAGGTCACTCTTGGACTTGGGACTCCTTTTGGGGGCAGGATATAGGATTCCCTAACCAAAAAATTTTGCCTGCGGCGCTGAGGTGAGCACGCCCTTGGGGGAAGTCAACCCTCAGTTCTTGGCGAACCTGGCCAACTGTGGCGAATCCAGGGAGGGCGGGGGTGGGGAATTCTCCCTCCCAAAATCGAGAATCCAGGGTGAAGGGGGGAGGGCTGGGCCGTAGAAGAAGAAACGTGCCTAGCGAAACTACTTTTCCGCATAAAAATGCGTGTAGGTGGTCGAAAAGCGCAAAAATTTTCGTCTGCGGCGCCGACTTTATCTATTACTTGTCAATAATGACCGATTGTGTGCCCAAAACATCGACGAAATGACCCAGCATCTCTAAATATCAACAGGGTTCCCCCTCCCCAAAAATTTCTGGATCCGCCACTGCTGGCCAACAGGCCAATTAAAATCGCTCCACAGTTAATTTTTTAAAGAAAGAAGGCATTGAGAGATGTAGAATTAGCAAAATTTTCGCCTGAGGCGCAGTTAATTTTGCACAAAGCGTTACAAAATTTGCATGACTTTCAGAGCGTACGTGATGCCAAAAAGTTAAAAATTTTGCCTGCGGCGCCATTTGTGTGCATGCAACGCAAAAAATACGAATAAACTAATAGTCAAATTGTGGCTAGTTTTTTCACCCTCTTCGCAAAACAAATTCCTGGTTCCCGAAATGTACGCAGGTGCTGCTACCTACATATAGGTCTAATTGTGGCCAGTTCCACGGGGTAGGCTCGTTCGCCCCCCTAGCCGAAAATTTCTAGATCCGCCCCTGATTTTACTCGAAATGGCTCTAGACCCCTCCACCCTTTCGATTCAACACCCCCCCCCCCCCACGGTCAAAGCCAGGGGGATGGCTGGGTATCGAGGGGAGGAGAGGGTCTCCCGCCATCCCGCCAGGATCGGAAATTTTGGAGAGGGGGGGGGGGTCGAAGTGGAAAGTTTCGCGCCAGAATAGCGCGTAAATCGGTGCTTTTTGGTCCAGAATGTGTCAAAACAACGCCTAAAGAGCACTTTTTAAGCGGTTTTGGGTCACGCTACACTGAAAAAGGACACAAAAACACGCATATTCACCCAATTTTTCGATAATGAGAGAGGGTCTCCTGCAAGTTATCAGGGATGGCGATGGCCAGTGGGGGGGGGGGGGGGGGCGCCCTCCCGCAATAAAAGCGGGATGGCTATAGCCAGTGGGGGTACCCCCCCACCCCCTTACACCCCCGGAGCCCACCTATGGCTTGAGAGACCCAACCTACTGACAGAAACGAGAGCATACTCATTCAACAGAGAACTAGCCAATCTCTCAAGTGTGGCTGGCCTATACTGCAGGAGTCCTCCTCCATTTTTATGGCTACTTAATTTTTATTATTTTCAGACTTTTAGTTCAAGGAATTCTCGCAACCTTTCGGGAACTTTAGATTTAGATTTTGCTCACTTACCTTTTATATGCTACACACCTATGCAAACCCCCCACGTCCCCAACCCAAAAGGTTTTCCTGTCCCTCGACCAGGGCCGATTTGCTTGGGTACGTGTTTTTTCTGGTCATAAATCATTGAAATAAGGACACCCCTTCTGCTGCCGTCGAAACGTCGCCTTCACCGGCTCGGTTCACGGTCCGTTTCTCTGGGGAAGGACGTTGGTCTTGTCGCTTCTTTCACGGGCTTTTGACGGGCGTCGACTCCGCCAAAGGAGAAGGAGGGCCGTCGACGTCGAACCGCGAGGAGGCAGCTGCATACGCGACGGTTTCTTCTCTGCCAACAGTGGCAATATTGCCGTCGTCACCACCCGCCCCACCCCCTCGCTAACTGGAAGCGGGAACAGTGATCTGTTGCACCTGTTGCATCTGTTGCATCTGTTGCATATTTTAGAAATTGCCCCAAATCAACAACTTCACTTTCCCTCATCAGCTAAATCGAGGTAGAGGCAGAGGCAGAGGCACACTAAAGAGATAGAGAAAAAGAGGCAGAGGCAGATGTACAAAAGTGGGACCCCGCAGTGTGTGGGGACTGTGGACTCGTGGAAGGGGGCGGGGGGGGGGGGGGGTGGGTTGGTGGAAGAGTCCGTTTTTGCTACTGGCCTGTCTGCCTGGGACTGGTGCTGCTGATGCAAATACTCTGTTTGATACGTGATCAGCTTCTCGAGTATGCTTCGTTTGTTGCTGTCTCCCATCAACTGCGATTTTTTTCTGTCACTATTGATTGAAAAACATTGTGGTCACATTGATCTTGACACACATTGTTCACACGTTACATCGAAATTTGAACCATTGTCACAATCAATCACGGTTATCTAAGGCGATCTCTGCAGTTGTTTACCTACACGGTATATTATTTCGAATACCTACGCGTGCTGCACGATTTGTCCATTTGCTGTGGAATATGGAGGGAGAAACTGATCACAACTTGGCTTGAATACCTGCTAGTAGTTGCCAGTCTGCTTGCTCGATGTCGCTCAGAGGGCTGCAATATATGGCAAGCCAGGCCAGTAGGGTGAGCCACTCGTCAGCAACTGCAGCTTGGCCATGCCGCGCTGCATGCCTGTAAACTCTACGAAATCGTGCTCATCGATACAACGTACTCTCCACAATGCGGCACGTTCACTCATCGCGGAGCGGACACAGCACCACTCTGTCCATCATTTCAGATCGCGAAGTACGTAACGCCGCGCCAATTGGGGGGGGGCCTTGCACGGTAACTGATTCCACACCACTCGAGACTATTCTGGCTGAGTATCGCCACTGGCGATGCTTTTGTGAGTTTTGCAGCCTCCATGTCTCTCTCTCTCTCTCTTGACAACAACACCTTAAGCCCAATGCCCCAATGCTCTGTCTTCTGGCTTCTGTCTGCTGGCTTCTGCACAAATCGCCACGCCACAATGAGCTCTCTGACTCTTTCATAATTGCGCGCGGTCCTACAGCGCATTACGCGTAGTACCGTAGTGCAGAACGCGATAATGCACGCCCGCAGGAACGCCTAAACCATTCCGCGCGAAGGAAGGCGCGCGTATTTGAACGCCTGCCTTCTGGCTCTGGACAAATACAAAATTCTAGAACCGAGGCAGAAGCCAGAAGCCAGAGCCAGAGCATTGTGGCGCAGGCTTTACACCATGCCTGTAACTGGGGGGGGGGGTGGGGGCCCCCGCAGAATTTTTCCAACTCCCCCAACCCTCCCCCCAGAATTTTCCCAAGGGATTTTCACTGTCTAAAACGATAAAAGTGAGTAAATGTTGGTGTATTTCGGTGCTTTTCAGTGTCATATGACCATAAAACAGCTAAATAACACTGTTTAGACCCTATTTATACCCATTTTTGACCAAAAAGTACCAGTATAACTCAAAAAATGGCTGGCTACCCCCCCACTTTTTGCTCCAGACCCCCCCCGGACTTCGGCCATTTACTCCCCCACCCACTCTTCCAGACCCGGTTACAGGTATGCTTTACACTACACTTCTCACGCCAAACTTGCCTTTTTCTTTCCTTGGACACAACAAAGTTGTTGACAGAGACTCGGAGTATTCTCGGGTTGTTTCTTCTTAACTGTGTCAACTGTTGAGCGGTTGCGGCGCGTCGCGAATCGTGTTGCAAAAAAACCGGTTTTCGTATTACCCTGCTGCAAAGACGGATAGTCGACGATGACGCTTGATGCAGCGCGCGCGTGTGTGCGTGCACCAAAAAGTACGCAAAAAACACACCCCCCCTTTCATTGTTTTAGTATCTACAGAAAGGCCTCAACAGCACCCACAGCAAGGTCAAAAGGCGCTTTTTGGGCACGGAAATGGAACACTGACGTGCGCGAACAACCGTAAGCATACATGTAAGTGGGGGGGGGGGGGTTACCACCCCCAGGTCAAAAGTTACCCCTCCCCAACCCCCCCCCCCCAGAATTTTTCAAAAGTTTTCCAACTTGTCTACAACTGTAAAAAGTAGTGTATTTTTCGCCTTTTTTTAGTGTTTTTTTACCCTAAAACAGCTAAATAACGCTATTTATAGCTTATTTTAACCTATTTTTGACCAAAAAGTGCCTATTTAGACACTGTTTAGGTACACTTTTTACCCTCTGACACCCCCTCCCTCTTCAAATCGGCGTGCCCTCCACGCATCCCCCAGAATGGTCTCCAACCCCCCCCCCCCCCCACTTACATGTATGACCGTAAGTCCTTCATTCGGAAGGACTGCAATACAAAGTTCTGAGGGGGGGGGGGGGGGGGAGGTGCTGGCTGGCAGGCGCACCCAACCAACCCACGTTCACAGGTACAAGCGGTGGTGCGTTTTCGACGTGTTCGTTTTCGACGTATTTCGACGTTTTCGTTCCAAACCGCAAACTATTCTCTTTCGTCCCCAGTCGCCACGCAATTCCTTTCTACGCGCGTAGGGAGGGGAGGGGGGGGGGGGGGGGGGGGAGGGAGCAAAATCCGTCTGAATCCGACACCCATTCCACTCTTCTCTACACTACACTCACGCAATAGACTCGCAATTGGGGTGGGGGCAGTACGCGCAATAGAGCCTAAGGGAGAGGGGCACCAGTGGAAGCGCGCCTTAGTAGGGACAGCGCAGGTGCCAGGGTCGGTTCAGCTCAAAGTCGTCCTTGTAGAATTCGAGCGCAGGCGAGATCTCGCTGCCCTCCACCTTCAGCGCGTACGCGAGGTCGAAGCTCGACTCTAAAACAGGCGACAACGCCGCCACCTCCACCATCACCTGTGTTGGGCAGGGCATACCTGTAAAGGGGGGGGGGCTTTGAGGGTCCCCCCACTAGTTTTCCAACACCCCCCGACCCCCAAGAATCTTCCCAAGGGATTTTCACTCTGTCTAAAACGATAAAAGTGAGTAAATGTTGGTGTTTTTCAGTGTTATATGACCATAAAACAGCTAAATAACACTGTTTAGACCCTATATACCCATTTTTGACCAAAAAGTGTAAGTCAACACATGGCCAGCTACCCCCCCCCCACTTTTTAGCTCCGGAGACCCCCCCCCCAAAATCGGGCAGCTACCCCCCCCCCACACTCTTCCAGCCCGGTTACAGGTACGGTGGGCTCAGGGGTGAGACATAGGGGCCATACCATGGCCTGACGTCACCCCATCAGAAAAGTGTCCCCTGAATTAGAGTGTCGCGACATCATGGCAGATATCCCTGCAGTTGCAAACGCAGTTGATATTGAATACTATCCCTTGTTTCAATATCGTATCATATCAGCATAGATGGAGCCACCGCTTGCAATGATTGTCGTGACGCATATTATAATGATGCATTTTTCTGCCAAAAATGTCATTTTGCGTCGCTGACAAATTTGACAGTGGTTGATTTAGGCCGTTTGAGAGTATATAGCGCCAAGCGCGGACGCTCTCAGCCCCTGCGTCGCCTGCCGATACGCCGCAGCCGTCGTCAGGGCCGGTCTCAGTGAAGAAGAAGAAGAAGACAGTGGTTGATGATTGTGTGTCATTGTCAAACACGTTTAAACATGTTGAATTGAATAGCTGCTAAGTCGCGGTGACATTTGAGGCAGCTCTTTATTGATTTGTGGCTCTGGCGGCGGCAAGAACATATTCATTTTCCAGTTTTAATGTACGTATTGTATTGTTTATTCTTATTTATAACGTCGCGTTATTGATATCGCTATTAATGGCCATTAGTGACACGCGATGGGCAGGGCAGTGAGGCCATAGGTGTAACTGGGTAGGGTGTAGGTAGGGGTCACCCCCCGGCGGTGGTCAATCGTGCACGAAAAGTAGGTCACCCCCCCCCCCAGCTTTAGTCAATCCTGCACTGACTGCAGGTTACCCCTATGACTGAATTGTGTTTCTCACACTTCCCAAGGTGTTTTTCAGGCCTGTGAGCAGCATTTATTGTCCAAATGTCAAAAATTTCGCCTGCGGCGCCGTATTTTACGCACCTACAGACCATTTTAGAGTCCTTTGGGTGCGTTTTCGGCCAAAAATTCACCAAATTTTGCCTGCGGCGCTGTTTTTTGCTCCAACTGACCATTTTTAGAGTCACTGAAGCGCGCTGAAGCGCGTTTTTGGCCAAAAATTCACAAATTTTTGCCTGCGGCGCTGTGTTTTCAGCATACGCGAAGCATTTTCTAGGTCATTACTGAGAGGCTGGAAAACGAGAAATGGTATCAAATTTGGCCGTGCAGGTCACCCCCATCGAAAATCCCAGATTCACCCCCCCCCCCCAGCTTCGATTGCCAGTTACACCTATGAGTGAGGCTCAAAATAGCACGGGTGACGTTTAGACCAAGTCCGGATTTGATGGTGTGACGTCAGGCCAAGGTATGCCAGCATAGGTGCCCATGTGGGGTGGGGGGGGGGAGGGGTATACCCCTCCCCTAAAAGACCCTATCCCAAAAGACTTTCTCGGGGTAGGGTTTCCGTGGGCACCTATGGTTGTAGGGGGTGGTTGTAGGGGGTTGTTGGGGGGATTGCCCCCACCCCACACTCGGCCAACCACGGCACGCCTGTCCCGGGGGGCCACTATGTTTTCAACCCCCTCCCCCAACCCCCCCAGTATTTTCCAACGGATATTCACTCTGTCTACAACGATAAAAGTGAGTAAATGTGGTGTTTTTCAGTGCTTTTCAGTGTTATATGACCATAAAACAGCTAAATACCACTGTTTAGACCCTATTTATACCCATTTTTGGCCAAAAAGTACCAGTGCAATTAAAAAAGTGGCCAGCTACCCCCCCCCCCCCCACTTCAGGACGGAAAGAAGAGAGAAGCGCAGCCACAGACTGATGTTCTTGAGTTTGTCTTCCTCGGCCTTCTTGACGCGGTCGGCGAGCACCTGGCGCCACCAGGCCTCGCGACGGGGAACGTGCTCCTTCTTCAGCTGGCTCAGTCGCATCGCTCCGTACACGATTCCGCCCAAAAAGGCCGCCCACCGACACGCCTGTGAGTGAGGCACTTCGTGAAAGCGAGCCGAAAAAACAACAAAATACTCGCAAAAAAATTCACTCGCAGCAGAGGCGACACGTTGTAGTTGGGCGGGCCCACGACCACCCGGTTCGGGGGACACACGTCTTGAGTGATGACCATTTCTTCGTGGACTTGGCAATTTCTAAAATATGCAACAGATGCAACAGATGCAACAGGTGCAACAGATCACTGTTCCCGCTTCCAGTTAGCGAGGGGGGTGGGGCGGGTGGTGACGACGGCAATATTGCCACTGTTGGCAGAGAAGAAACCGTCGCGTATGCAGCTGCCTCCTCGCGGTTCGACGTCGACGGCCCTCCTTCTCCTTTGGCGGAGTCGACGCCCGTCAAAAGCCCGTGAAAGAAGCGACAAGACCAACGTCCTTCCCCAGAGAAACGGACCGTGAACCGAGCCGGTGAAGGCGACGTTTCGACGGCAGCAGAAGGGGTGTCCTTATTTCAATGATTTATG
Source organism: Paralinhomoeus sp. GSCO2_6 (assembly GCA_030248085.1). Taxonomy (NCBI): domain Eukaryota; kingdom Metazoa; phylum Nematoda; class Chromadorea; order Monhysterida; family Linhomoeidae; genus Paralinhomoeus; species Paralinhomoeus sp. GSCO2_6. The sequence goes on along the minus strand of JASAMY010000910.1, from coordinate 39,066 downwards.
ACCAGAAAAAACACGTACCCAAGCAAATCGGCCCTGGTCGAGGGACAGGAAAACCTTTTGGGTTGGGGACGTGGGGGGTTTGCATAGGTGTGTAGCATATAAAAGGTAAGTGAGCAAAATCTAAATCTAAAGTTCCCGAAAGGTTGCGAGAATTCCTTGAACTAAAAGTCTGAAAATAATAAAAATTAAGTAGCCATAAAAATGGAGGAGGACTCCTGCAGTATAGGCCAGCCACACTTGAGAGATTGGCTAGTTCTCTGTTGAATGAGTATGCTCTCGTTTCTGTCAGTAGGTTGGGTCTCTCAAGCCATAGGTGGGCTCCGGGGGTGTAAGGGGGTGGGGGGGGTACCCCCACTGGCTATAGCCATCCCGCTTTTATTGCGGGAGCCCCCCCCCCCCACTGGCCATCGCCATCCCTGATAACTTGCAGGAGACCCTCTCTCATTATCGAAAAATTGGGTGAATATGCGTGTTTTTGTGTCCTTTTTCAGTGTAGCGTGACCCAAAACCGCTTAAAAAGTGCTCTTTAGGCGTTGTTTTGACACATTCTGGACCAAAAAGCACCGATTTACGCGCTATTCTGGCGCGAAACTTTCCACTTCGACCCCCCCCCCCTCTCCAAAATTTCCGATCCTGGCGGGATGGCGGGAGACCCTCTCCTCCCCTCGATACCCAGCCATCCCCCTGGCTTTGACCGTGGGGGGGGGGTGTTGAATCGAAAGGGTGGAGGGGTCTAGAGCCATTTCGAGTAAAATCAGGGGCGGATCTAGAAATTTTCGGCTAGGGGGGCGAACGAGCCTACCCCGTGGAACTGGCCACAATTAGACCTATATGTAGGTAGCAGCACCTGCGTACATTTCGGGAACCAGGAATTTGTTTTGCGAAGAGGGTGAAAAAACTAGCCACAATTTGACTATTAGTTTATTCGTATTTTTTGCGTTGCATGCACACAAATGGCGCCGCAGGCAAAATTTTTAACTTTTTGGCATCACGTACGCTCTGAAAGTCATGCAAATTTTGTAACGCTTTGTGCAAAATTAACTGCGCCTCAGGCGAAAATTTTGCTAATTCTACATCTCTCAATGCCTTCTTTCTTTAAAAAATTAACTGTGGAGCGATTTTAATTGGCCTGTTGGCCAGCAGTGGCGGATCCAGAAATTTTTGGGGAGGGGGAACCCTGTTGATATTTAGAGATGCTGGGTCATTTCGTCGATGTTTTGGGCACACAATCGGTCATTATTGACAAGTAATAGATAAAGTCGGCGCCGCAGACGAAAATTTTTGCGCTTTTCGACCACCTACACGCATTTTTATGCGGAAAAGTAGTTTCGCTAGGCACGTTTCTTCTTCTACGGCCCAGCCCTCCCCCCTTCACCCTGGATTCTCGATTTTGGGAGGGAGAATTCCCCACCCCCGCCCTCCCTGGATTCGCCACAGTTGGCCAGGTTCGCCAAGAACTGAGGGTTGACTTCCCCCAAGGGCGTGCTCACCTCAGCGCCGCAGGCAAAATTTTTTGGTTAGGGAATCCTATATCCTGCCCCCAAAAGGAGTCCCAAGTCCAAGAGTGACCTGTACGCTCACTACAGGACAGGGCCGCAGGAAAAATTTGCATGTATGGGTAGCGCGTTAATCTAAAGGAAACAAAGACATCTGCTAAACCTCCCTGGCCTGCCTGCTCGCGCTTGACCTTCGCCCATCACCTACTGCCCACCCTTCGCCCCTCGCCTACCCACTTGCCCTTCGCCCTCGCCTGCCACCCACCTTTCGCCCCTCGCCTACCCGCCCGCCCCACACGCAATCCGCCCAGCTATGGGGGCGATCGCCCCTTTCGCCCCCCCCCCCCTAGATCCGCCCTTGAGTAAAATGTCCGGGATAGGAAATTTGTGAGGGGGGGGGGGCTGAAAGGGCAAATTCCGCACCAAATCATTTCCTTCTCTTCGTTGCATTGCTACGTTTGTTGACGTGTCGCGAAACTGTTAAATGGGAAAGAATTTTGGGGTAAATTCCCGTGCTTCATTGTGCACCAACTCACCAGCATTAATTACTCTATCATTTTTGTGGCTCGTTGACAGAACGGGGAAGGTGGGGTTTTTTCAAGTGGGCGTCTCCGCTAAACCCACCCCTCCCCCTTGCAGATACATACCTATGAATTAAATAGGGTTGTTTTTGCGTTCGTTCACGTGTTATATGACCAAACACCTAATGTAACATAATTTCGACCTCGTTTTAATCCGTAGTTGACCAAAAAGTACATACGAAATTTTGTTGAACAATTTTCATTCTGTGGTCTTTTTGAGTCTGCACCCCCCCCCCCTTCCTCACATGGCGGAGATTTTGAAGTTGGCGCAGAGCGCCTACGCTGGCGACGGGAGGCCCAGCGTCGTCTACTGGTCGGCCGACGACCAATGGATCGATGTCGTCCCACCCTCCGCCTGGCACACACTGCGTGCGTTCGCGAGGTAGCGTGTGATTTACAACATGATCGTACGTGTGGAGGGGTGGGGGATTACTGTTCAGTTTTTTTGCCATGACCACGCCTCCATGAGAGGCTCTCAAAATGGGGGCTCGAGACCATGGTGGCGGGTTTGGCGCCAGCTCAAGAAGATATTCCACACAATCCACAAAATGTTTTAACCAACATGAATACCCCCACCCCACTTTTTTGGGTGCGCCGCCCCCCCCCCCCCCCCCCACCCCTTAAACCTTAAAACAGGCTTAAACCTAACCAATTAATTCTGAAGCTTAAGCCTAAGCAAGGACTAAACCTAAGCAGTACGAGGCGAGGCAGGTGACTTGACAAACCACCTTTTTTGGAGCGAACACGCCCCCACTCCAACCCTTCCCCCACTCCCACCCCCTCCCCCCACCCCCACTCCCACCGCTCCCCAGCCCCACTCCTCCCCCCACCCCCCACCCCCCACCCCCCTCGCTAACTGGAAGCGGGAACAGTGATCTGTTGCACCTGTTGCATCTGTTGCATCTGTTGCATATTTTAGAAATTGCCGTGGACTTTCAGCCGATCACTAACTTTCGGGAATATCTGTTCGGGGGTGGCAGAGGCGGCGTGGGAAGATGGACAATGTCTAAAAGGGAGAAGCAAGGAGCGCAGGGCTGGGGAGAACGCCGCACCGTCGGTCACCAACACAGAGAACTTAAGATGCACACGCGCATTCATGTCAATGGTGAGTTTCAGCATTAGCTGGTTTTCTGCCTTTTGACGCTTTGCATGAGAACCACATATGTTAGCTGCAAGACAATAAATACATGCAGATAATTTTTCAACCAAAGTACAGGTGTTACATAGGAGCGATCGAATAAATAATCAGCTCCTTGTATTCAAGTATTACTGTAGATCTGCGTGGGTCCTTTTATTTTTACCTCCCAGTCCCAGGGGCTCTAGAAAGGGCGTTAACTAAAACACACGACCAACACGACCACCACGACCACCACGACCAACACAAGCCTAAGCCGAAACCTAAGCCTAAGCCTAATAATAAGCCTAAGCCTAAGCCTAAGCAAAAGCCTAAGCAGCCTAGGCAAAAGCCTAAACCTACGCCTAAGCCTAAGCAAAAGCCTAAACCTAAGCCTAAAGTTTTGGTCGTGGTGGTCGTGTTGGTCGTGTTGGTCGTGTGTTTTAGTTTACGCCCTAGAAGGGGAAAACCGAACTGGAAGGAGGAAGGGGGCCGAGTCTGGAAGGAGGGTGTAACTTTCTGTAATTATTTCGGTGCGTCATAATATATGCCTTTACCCTGTCGCCCTTCAAGAGTTATTAGTTTAGAACTTGACAGAATTCGGCGATAGCAATTTTATGCAACAGCCAAAAGATGGGCGCTATCGTATTTGAGGAGTCCTGTCAACTTTCAGGAGTCCTGTATTATTTTAGGGGTCTGATAGGAAAAGTAGGGTCCAATGGGTTTAGGGGTTCCTAGGATCGGCAACACTGTCACAGCATTTTAAGGGTCGTTACACATGCACGGCTTTGCTTAGGCTTAGGCTTTGCATAGGCTTAGACTTCCTAGGCTTAGGCCTAAGCATAGGCCTAGCTTAAGCTTAGGGTTAGTGTGCAACAGCATTCTGATCAAAGCCTAAGCAATGCATAAGCCAAAGTCTGAAAGGACCCCTCAAATATGATAGGCCCAACAAATGCCTAAGCCTATGCAAAGCCAAAGCGAAGCCTAAGCGAAGTCTAAGCGAAGTGTACAGGGTGGGCCAGCCTCGACTCCACCTCTTTGTTGAAGTATATCTCTGGGGTGGATGAAGCGATTTTGATGAACTTTGAACACATCACAGAACACTGTCTCAGCGACCGCAAAGCGCTTCCAGGAGACTGGCGCAGTTACTAATCGCCCTCATCCGATGCCAAAGCCAGGCAGGAGGACTGGATCAACGGAAGAACGCGTTTTGCGTGCGATTGAGGAATCGCCAGAGCAGTCGACGCAAAGCCAGTTGCCAGAGAATGTGCATATTTTGTCGTATACAAACTGTTTCGTGCGTAACTTTTAAACAACGTGATAGATCGAGCTGAAACTTGGTGGAAGTCCAAGTTAGATTGACTGCTACTTGTTTCAAATTTCATTAAAATCGCTTCATCCACCTTGGAGATATACTTGAACAAAGAGGTGATGTCGAGGCTGGCCCACCCTGTAAGCCTAAGCAAAGCCTAAGCCTAAGCAAAGCCTAAGCAAAGCCTAAGCAAAGCATAAGCCTAAGCAAAGCCTAAGCCTAAGCGAAACCTACGTCACAAGTCACGCACAACAGTGTAGACAACAAATATAGTCACACAAATCATCGCGCATACGCTCGAATTCACAATTTCTGAAGTTTGAAACTAATGACTTTTAGAAGGCGACATGGTGGAGCCATATATTATAACGCACACAAATAATTTCAAAAGTTACACCCTCCTTCCAGACTCGCCCCCTTCCTCCTTCCAGTTCGGTTTTCCCTCTAGAAATAAATAGGCAAATTTTAGGCTGTTTGCTTTAGGCGCTGCAGGCAAAAATGGCTGCAAAGGTCACGCAACCCGTCTGCTTGATCGTCATTGATGGTTGGGGATTGTCGGACATAACCGAAGGTTGATTTATTTATTTTTATTATTTTTCATTTAATCGATAAAGTCAAGTGTTTTGCAACGTAAGAGCAACTGCAGCAGCGTTGTTGTCATTGTAGCGCGTGCTCTAATTTCTCTTAAGATCCGCAGTAATGTGGCAAAATAAATTGAATTAAATTAAAATAGAATAAATTAAATGCAATAACCCCAACTAAATCGACTGCAGGCAACGCGATCCACCACGCCAAGACACCCGTCATGGACCGGCTGATCAAGGAGAACTGCACCCCAATAGAAGCGCATGGGCTACACGTGGGTCTGCCTGACGGTCTAATGGGCAATTCGGAGGTCGGCCATCTCAACATCGGCGCCGGAAGGGTCGTCTATCAGGTGCGTGTTCGTATTAAGTGTGTGTTCGTGCGTGCGCGTACGCCTGTGCGTCTAAAGGAGGAACACACGAGGCATATGGGTAGGTTGGGTCTAACCTAAAGCCAAGAGGGTCGAGAGTGGATGGGGTCTCGAGCCATCCTGAAAAAATGTCCGGGACTAGAAATGTGGGAAGGGGGTCAAACTGGTGAATTTTACACCAAAAATAGCTTGTAAATTGGTTCTTTTTGGTCCGAAACGCGTCAAAATTAGGTGTAAGTGACGTTATTTAGGTGCTTTGTCTGATGTACTACAACACTGAAAAGGAAGCAAAACGCGCACCTTTCTCCAATTTTTTTTTTCAATATATGGAGGGGGTTCTGCAAAAGAAAAAAACTCCAGGAGCTTTTTACTTGAGAATGGTGTTTTTTCTCAGGACATTGTGCGCATCAATATGGCGGTGCAGAAAAACGAGCTGGTCACCAACGAGGCATTTGTGCAGGCCTGCGGCCGAGCCAACACCATTAGCGGCTCTCGTCTGCACCTGCTGGGGCTGGTGAGCTGAAGTTGGAACAATTTTATTATTTTGTTCCCTACGTGAATTTTGAGCGTATGGAAATGAGTGGGCCTCGAAACATGGTGTAAATTACGACGCGAGCTGCTCACCGAACTGTCGTCCATTTGTGGTTGTGGAGACAACAACTAGGACTGCGCATTTTAGATTTTTGTCTCTAACTTTTTGTTTCATGGTGCAACCCTGGACCAGCTACACCAATTCCACTCTGACACGAAAGTAGTGTTACCTGTGTGTTGTTGTTGTTTGCTTTTTCGTGACAAAAATGTAACGAGAAAACTATTTATGTCCGCCCAACATGTTTCACAGCGAGTATGAAACCACGTCATGGGCCCTTCATAGCTGATATCGATCTATTGCGTTTCTGTCTGCTGTCACATGCTACTGTATTATATGCGTTGTTCGGTGCAATGTCAAACGCTTGTGGTCCAACAGCCAAGGAGGGCAGTGTACTTTTCTATTGTGTGTGGGCCTTGCTTAGGCTTAGGGCTCGTCTAAGCTTGCTTACTTAACTCAGACGAGTTTCATTCAGTGTGATATTTCGGCATTTGTCATTCGCGTACACATGCAGAATAGTAGCTACTTAATCGAGTAACAGACTAATTAATTAATTAATTAAGATCAGCGACGGCGGCGTGCACTCGCACATCGATCACCTCTTCGGTCTGATCAAAGCGGCGAAGGATTTGAAAGTCGCCCACTGCTTCGTCCATTTCTTCAGCGACGGCCGCGACACCTCTCCGACTAGCGGCGGTGCGTGAGAATTTTGTTAGTAAATTTAATAAATAAAATGAAGTATTTACCACGACGCGTGGTTGTATTTGTTGTTTTTCTTGTGGATTCTGAATGACGAGCAGAGCAGTCCCAGAAATTAGAATCGTCATTTCTCATTTCCAGAATTAAATGACTTTTCTCATTTTAGTCACGTTCATGCAGCAACTGCTGGACTTTCTCAAGGCGCAGTCCTATGGCGAGTTGGCTACCGTAGTGGGTCGGTATTACGCCATGGACAGGGACAAGCGCTGGGAGAGACTGCAAGTGGCGTACGAAGCCTTGGTCGCCGGCAAAGGGCAGGAAACCCAGACCGGAAAATTAATTGAGGTAAAATATTTGAATTTGATATTCATTATATTCGAAAGTTTGATATTTTTTCAAAAAGTGCTTGAGTATTGAGTGCGCATGGTCGGTGCGTATGGTGACTCGCAGTTTGAATCGAATTATATTGATTAAAATGTTTTTAAAAATAAAAGAAAAAAAACATTACAGACGGTGCAAGGTCGGTACAGTCAAACTCCACCAGAAACGGACGAATTCCTCAAGCCGATTATTCTCTCGGCCGACGGGCGCATCAAGGGTGCGATGCGATTTAATGGAGTTAGTGGGAAAATTAGCGCGAGCAATAGAATTTGAATTTCTAGACAACGACACGATGGTGTTCTTTGACTACCGCGCCGACAGAATGCGGCAGATCAACGAAATCTTCGGCATTCAGCGTCACTTCGAGACGCCAGTCAAGCACCCTGACAATCTGGTGTGTTTTTTTTTATTTCACTTTGATTTGCTAGAATAATTTAAATAATTTCCATGTTCAGCAACTGTACTGCATGACCCAGTACAACGTGCAGTTCCCCTTCCCGCCGCTCTTTCCGCCCGTCCAGCACAAGAACGTGCTCGCCGAATGGCTCGCCGCGCAGGGCGTGAGCCAGTACCACTGCGCGGGTACGGTAGCCCTTTGGATTTGCATACTGTAAATCATGAAATTTTGGGACGCAATTTAATTTGGGATAATTGGGACAGGACCTCAGTGTCCCAAATTTAATTGGTCCCAATTAAAACGTGTTGTAGCGAAGTGATTTATTGATCCGGGAAGCTGAGGGTAGGGGGTGGAACTGGGAGTGGCTGATCTAGCTTACGCTCTCTGGTCACAAACTGCAGTATATTGACATGACGCATGACATGATACAGATCCACTGAGAGTGCAAGGATGGGTCGCTCGCTCTGCTAGACGCAATTGAACGCCCACTGTGCCGCCGTGGTCTGGCACGCAGCATGAGTGCTTGCCAGCAATCTAGAATCTCAGTCAGTGATATGGGGCGCACGTCCCATTGTCTCAAATCCTGTCGAGATACACCATCTGTGTCCCAAATTAAATTGCGTCCCAAATGTCCAAAATGGGTCCGTGTCCCAAAATAAGTTCGTCCCAAATTAAATTGATTTACAGTATTCTCCGCGCACGCGGCCGTGTTGTGGCGGTTTCGAATTTCGACAATTGGGTGGGGCTGTGCCGGCTTGCGCGCGCCAACGTGGTTAGAAGGAGCGTGTCGCGATGCGATGCCTCGGAAATCGGCCTTGATAACTCGCCAATTTTCGAAGGCGGGCTGCAGGAAATAATGTAGGGATTTCCGGACGATTTTTTCATCAAAATTTTCTCTAGAATGGTACTTTTTACCGCATAAATGAGCCTAGAATTTTTTTGGGATAGGGTCCGGCGCGGGGTATACCCAAATATCTCCCAATGGGCATGCGTGGGCCACTCTATCCATCCTCCCAAGTACTTCATTTTAATATTCAATTGTAAATATTCAATTACTCCGCTGGTCATTCAGAGACGGAGAAGTACGCGCACGTGACCTTCTTCTTCAACGGAGGAGTGGAACGCCAGTTCGAGGGCGAGGAACGCTGCCTCGTGCCCTCTCCCAAGCAGTTCCCCACCTACGACCTTATACCACCCATGAGCAGTGCTGGTGTGGCTGACAAGGTCTGCTGTGTTGAGGGACTGGTTTGAGTGGTATTTTGGTGTTGGTTATTATTTTGGGGCGCTTTTGGGGGAGGAATGTGCGAGGATGTCTGAGTGACCGAGGTGGGGGGGGGGATCTGTTTGTTGTTGACTGGGATTGGGTTGTGCATTGAGTGGTGACTACTGGGTCAGCAGGTCAATCTTGCACCTTGATTAGGAGTGTTGAAATTACTACAGATATCACTGTTGCTGCAGTGTCAAACTCGCATGGAGGATTTTTTGTTGGGTATGGTTGAGTGCTTCCCATAGAGTTCGTTTCTCGCGCAACAACAATCAGTGCAGGGTGTTGTCACGTATGCAAATGGTTGATGGTGTTGCAATATTGCAACTTTTTTTAGATGGTGGAGACCTTGACTGCCAAAAAGCACCCGTTCGTGATGTGCAACTTCGCGCCACCCGACATGGTGGGCCACACGGGCGTGTACGAGGCGGCTCGACAGGCCGTGGAAGCCACCGGTCAGTTCGGCATCAATATCATGCACACATTGTGACCAACATATATGTATGCACCTACTGTACTCCATGTATGCGTGCGATTGCGGGAATGCGGGTCAACAGACCGCACACAGCCCCACCCCAGCCATTCCCTAGCAAAGAAATTGAAGTGCCGCCAGCGAAAACAGTATCAATTCGCACCGAGATAGTTTCCCGGCTGTTTTTCATTCCGTAAATGGTTGCTGGTAGTACTGTGTGTGTGTGTGTGTGTGTGTGTGTGTGTGTGTGTGTGTGTGTGTGTGTGTGTGTGTGTGTGTGTGTGTGTGTGTGTGTGTGTGTGTGTGTGTGTGTGTGTGTGTGTGTGTGTGTGTGTGTGTGGGCTTTGGCAGCCAGGCCAGCTTTGGCAGGGAGGGTGGGGGGCAGCCAGCAGATGGCTCATTGGTTGAGTATAGGCCTCTTGTGCACAGCAGCTCAATGGATTTGCTCGTGCAGTCGCGCTGCCTTAGATTGCAGATGGCGTTCTTCCCGGATGTCTTGATAGCCTTCCAGTATTTTTTGTTCCGTAATCCACTGCTACTGGATTCGTCACGCATTCTCACCATCTTCTCGAGTCTGCACTTGCCATTGTATGCGTAACGACGTTATTGTGTATGTGCGCGCGTACCTGTTGAGACGTGGCCATCGGCCGGGTGGAGGAGGCGTGCAAGACGAGCGGCTACGTGCTCATGGTCACCGCCGACCACGGCAACGCCGAGAAGATGCTCGACGACCTGGGAGGCATGCACACCGCCCACACCTGCTACAGGGGTGCGCTTCTCGCTCGGCTGACAGCGTGCCAGTGCCAGTGCGTGCGTGCCGGTGCGTGCGTGCTGATGCTGGTGCGTGCGTACGTCGTGCCAGTGCGTGCGTGCGTGCTGGTGCGTGCGTGCGTGTGCTAATGCGTGCGTGCTCGTGTGCGGGCGTGCGTGCGTACGTGCCAGTGCGTGCGTGCGTGGTGGTGTGTGCGTGCCAGTGCATGCATGCTGGTGCGTGCGTACGTGCCAGTGCGCGCCTACTGGTGCGCGTGTACTGGTGCGTGCGTGTGCCAATGCGTGCTTGCGTGCGTGCATGATTGCTGACGCACGCACGTACACGCGCACGCACGCACGCACGCGCTGAGAGCTGCTTCAGTGCCCTTCACGTCGACGTCGACGCGACGCATGGGCGTGCCCAAGGGCAGAGCGCCGGCTCTCTGCGATGTCGCGCCGACGGTTCTGGACGTCATGGGTTTGCCCATCCCGGCCGAAATGACCGGTTGCAGTATCGCCCAGTAGAATGCTCCAGAGGTTCCAGAATGTTCTTTAAATCGTCGGTTTTTGTTGTTTGAAAGAAAAGTGAAGTGAAGTAAATTATCGGTGTTGAAAGTTGACGAGCATTCTGGAACTTCATAAGGGGCTCGCTCCCCCGGCTAGGAATTATTTTTAATTTTTTGGCGAAATTGTGACGCAGCACCGGCTTTACGCTACCCCATTTTGCGAGTGAAAACAACCCTAGGGAGAAAAACGATTGAGTTTAGAAAAAAGAGTGTTTTTGTTTGTTCTCTAGGATCTAGAATCGTTTGTTGGTGACATTTGGAGTCTCTGCTGTGAATCGTGCTGATGATGGATGGGTCGTCAGCTCAACCTTTCCCCGTGTAGTGTCCGTGAAATACAGTCGTCCTGTGTGTCACACGCACTGAGAAGCGCACGCACACACGAACACGCACGTAGGGCTGCCCAGTTTTGGCTATCAGGAATTCGTTGTTGCGAGATGTGAAAAATGAAATTTGACTGAAACACGTGGTCTGTTCACTGACTTTTGCGCTTGCAATGATCGCAGTGAGTGCTTGAGGAATGGACCACTGACGAAACTTTGCCGTGTGTGGGTGTCGCTACTCGACGAGTTGAAGCTCGGCGACAAAATCGAAATGCGAAACTCGAGTTGGAAACTTGGAATGGGACACGTTTTGTAAGGCCGGTCGAAGTATTGCATCGCTGTCACGGTATCCCACCTCGCTGCCCACCGCTGCCTCGGCATCCGAGCCTTTTTCCAGCACCACCTACCTAAGCTTCAACAACACGCACGCACGCACTGTGGTGTGCTCATGCGCTCACATGAACGCTGGTACACAGCAGCAGTTGGCAGTGGTTTGTGTCATTTGGAATTCGCTAGCTAGCTGTAAGCTTCCTTATTGGCCGCCGCAGCTCAGCGCCATAACTCAAGGGCTCGGGACGACAGCCGCTCTCGCCTAAGCGACGGACAGCTACATGTAGCTAGGTGCCGCGCGCTAGCTGTTGTTAGCCGCCGCCCGGTGGCTCCGAAGCTAAGCGCCGCCGCGCCGCGCCGATTGTTGAAAAGTCTCGGACGAGCTTTGGTCTTCACAAGCGCCGCAGGTTTTGGGGATTTCCTCGGCTATTCGACACAACACAGCGATTGTAAGTTGAGTTTGCAAGGCTTGTCACCGTCACCATTTGCGCCCTATTTGCATGGACAGTCTCTAGCGTAAAATCGTGCCCACTTCGCAGCAACTTTTTGGGTCGGGCGGTAATACAGAAGTTGAATACCTAAACGCCGCTGCCTATATACATTGTACGTGTTAGTGTTGGTCCTGTAATATGGTCTGGGCTCAAAAGCTGCAAAGTATAGCGGAGGTTAGCAAAGAAATCACTGCCGTCCGTGGCCATATTAGCAGTCATCGAATGTGGAAGGTGCCACAAACGCACTTGCAAATTATTCTTTCCAGTTGCTGCGTATTTTTTGTTTCTGTTATTTAAACTCTGATTTTCTGAATGCCGGTATGTTCTGACTTGCGTATTTGCCCCTTTGCTTCAGGAAAGCAAAAGAAAATATGCCGAGCATTTTCGGATTAAACGTCGACCGCGAATTGGCGGGCCTCGTGGTCAACTTTGCGATTCTAATCGTCCTTCTGATGGTTATGAAGGTGCTGCTCGGTCTTCTCAACCTCGAGGACAAACTGCCCGGCGGAAAAGACGGATGATTGGGTGCTCCTTGTATTGCGCACGCACGCACGCACGCAAGCGCGCACACCATATCTCAATGCACCTGTTTCCGCTTTACAGCCCGTGCATATTTTGATTTGCCGCTTTTTTCTGCGTTTCTGTTTTTCGAACGTCTTTTGCTTAGCTAGCCACGGAAAACGTCGTCTCATATTCTGAACCGAGCGCAGCTGTTGGGCTCCCATATCGGCCATATCGCGGCAGCTATGTATTGCGTATGCGCGTCCTAGCTAACTCAGCTAGCAGACAGCTTAACCGGACGCTTTCAGCTGCTCGCAAGATTTGTGGCCCCCTACGTGAACGAATCCAGGAATCAGAATTCGCAGCCTTTTAGAAAATTGGCAATTTCGCTTGCGATTTGTTGAAAATGACGTGAGCTAAGCTGTTGAGTAATTATCCGTCAGTTTTTTGACCGGGCACTAATGATGTTCGGCGATTGCTTCAACTGAGCGCTCGTTTTAAATGTCATAGACAGCGCACTGTGTACGGGGGGGGGGGGGGGGGGGGGGGGGGGGGGCGGGGCGGGGGGGCCGGGGGGCGGGCGGGCGGGTGCGGCCGTGTCCTCTGTGTACCGTATACGGTCACTGATTCTTCTTTCTAAACCTATGGAAAAGTCGAAAAAAAGCAAACGATTAATTTTGATTCCTGGATTTTCCAATTGCTAAAAAGAGCGATGGCGGACCAACCGTTGTGGTCGTTGATCCACGACAATTTCGACCGTAATACGGTGCTTCTAATCATAAACATGGGCATTTTGGTGCTGTTGGTGTGTCTCGTGTACGTCTTGGCCAGTTGGACCAACAAACTGGACGGAGTGGCCCAAATGCGCCGAGCGCTGGACAACGTCAAACAAGAGATGTGAAGCGATCCTTTTTTTTGGCCGAAAACTGGAGGTGGAATGATGTTGGCATTTGCAACTGGCATGCACGCTCGTCGCTGTTTGCTCGAATGTTCGCTTTGAGCTTCGCAGACTTCGAGCGACTTTTCTGTCTGTCTTTACTCTAACTGCCACTAATTTGCGCATTGAAAGGCACTTTTTGTTGATAGTGATTGATTGTTAAATTTTTTTGTTGTTTAGTATGTTTTTCGCTGCACAAACGTACAGTTACCCAACAAACACGCTAGCGTTTGCCCTCAGTACTTCTACTGTGTTTTACCGTACTAAATATCACACCAAAATCTCGCTTTAGATGATGCAGCACCACTACCACTCATGGCTTGGCGTTCCTACCTAAGCTATGGCAAGGGCTTTGCGCAACTTAGAAGAAGCTTTCCTCGACTAATCCCCACGGAGTATATTGTCACAGTGACTGTAGTGATTGTGATATGCATAGACTTCGTTAGGCGTACGCTGGTGCTGCTATGTGTGAGGTGCTACACACGTGAACCATACTTGACCATGGTGTATGAATGAGTGCAGTTCCTTCTACACACAAGGGTGTACCTGTACATGTACATACCTACATTGAAATGGCGCATGGCGCGATGGGAACCCACGTCTCTGGCATTGTACGCACCCCCCTCGAAATGGAGAATAGTGAAGACTAGTTTTTTGATGTCCTGCTCACTTGATTGATCTAGTGTAATCAGCTAAACAAACTACCAAGCTTATATCTGGCAGAGTTACTTACCGTAAGCTTTTTAATTGTGTCCTCCAGGCAGCAGAGGCACAATCCGAGCCATATTCGCCGCTTTACGTGCCCTTCACACCCAAACCGGAAGTACCGTGCATGTCCGATTGCGGGTAGGATGCCACGCAGTTGTACCGGGGCAGTACATGAGTGGATCAGTGAGGAACCCAAATGCGAGCAACTGATGCCGTGCAGTCCTGCGTCATTATGACTAGCGTAAGCTTCAAACATTACAATTACAATGTCATTTCGTGTGTCGGCACACCGCCTCCCGCGTCTGCTTTCTATTTTCTGTCGTCAGAATCGAACTGTCGTCAGCAACCGCGCTCGCGCACGTGCGTATTTGCGTCACCGCTCGTTACTTTACACAGCGAAACTTCACAACGCGACTATTTTCAACAGCACAACTCGCACATCTTCGTAACCCCTGGTCGTCCGCGCACCACAGCGTGTGCGTGCGTTCACTCCCTACAGTGGTAAGAGTTGTTTTCCCCCCACTCGTGTGGCGTGGTTTCAAATGGCGCAAGATAGAGGTTGAAGGTGGGATTGGGTAGTATGGGTAGGCCGATGGATGGGGTGGGGGTGGGCTGGGGCCCCCAGAAGTTGGAATGCCTCACCGTAAGGGGCAGCGTTTGGCCTAGTGGTAAAGAATCGGCCTCTTGCGCGCAAGGTCCTGGGTTCGATTCTTGATGGACCCACTATAGACCGAGGACTTCCCCTTTCAATGGATTTTCTCGTGCCATCGCTGCGCTAGATTATAGATGGCGTTCTTCCGAAGGTCTTTAGCTAATTGCGCGTCCCTAGACAGGAAGGCGTCATGGATATGGGTATGCTATGTGGGCCATTGACGGCCTCCTAGCGTTGCCCCTAATCCAACAACAACAACAACAACAACCTCCCCGTCGACCCTTTCGTCTCTCTCTAAAACATGTCGGAACCGTACAGGGTAATCGGATCACCAGGGGGCACCTGATGTTTTGCGCGTCTTGCAGAGTTTTCGGTCGAAACGAGAGGCATTGACACACTGATAAAATGACAGTGGTCTTTCCGCAACTAGACTAGGTAAAGGTTTGGAATTCAAGGGGTAGAACAATCGGACGGAAACCAGCCACCCCCTGCAAGTAAGAACACATTGGGTGTCGCTCTCGTCAGTATTCATACAAATCGTTCGTTGTTCCAGCTTGTACACTTTGAACTTTATTTTTCCAAACTTGAAATCTCTCCAAAAATGTCGAGCAATGGTCACTGCGCGAAGAAAATCAACCTTGGAATGGATCAAAAACACTCAATTCTTGAACCAAACGGAGAGCTGGATAATGCTGGGAAAGCTCTCATTCGACTGGAAGTGCGAAAAGCACTAAACAGTGAGTTGGATTTGTTTTCTGGGCCAAAGCCTGGCTGCGGGAATTATA
Source organism: Paralinhomoeus sp. GSCO2_6 (assembly GCA_030248085.1). Taxonomy (NCBI): domain Eukaryota; kingdom Metazoa; phylum Nematoda; class Chromadorea; order Monhysterida; family Linhomoeidae; genus Paralinhomoeus; species Paralinhomoeus sp. GSCO2_6. The sequence goes on along the minus strand of JASAMY010000910.1, from coordinate 23,766 downwards.
TAAACCCTGGAAGGCTCAGACAACGTTTGCCAAGAATTTTTCTTTAGAACTGGTAGAAAACGATGAGAAACGTCGAGACTCGACTATTCCCCGCCTGCTGCGCGTGAACAGTCGAGCGGAGAAGCGCAAAACGTCGGACGTTTTTACAAAAACTGAAATTCACGGATTGGCGGACTGGTCGGTGGAGTTGGGGACCGATGCGCCAAATTGTACAGTAATTTGTAAACGGATTTTAGGTACACTGCGCCGAGCTGTCACGAGAAAATCATTTGGAGCGTCATTATTTTGCTGGCGTTTATTTCGATGACGTACTTTATCGGCGCCGAGGTGATTGACTACAGCAAGGGTGGGATTAGAACGGAGTACAGCTACGTGTCGAGACAGGTTCAAGGGATGCCATTCCCAAACGTTGTGGTTTGCCCTATGATGAAGATTCACTGGTTGGTGTCTTTGTTGGTCGCCTGTGGTACGTCCATCCGTCCGTCCGTCCGTCCGTCCGTCCGTCCGACCGTCTTCGGATTAAGCTGCCACTTCTCCAGGGAACAATACCAAAATGCCAACGTGGACACTGTTTGGATGCAGATGAATGTCTTGTCTGGTCAACGGCTACCCAACATACCACTGAGAACCCAAGAAGATATCGATTCATTCGCCGCCATGTTGAAGCAGACTGAAAGTTCTAAGCGGTCAGCAAACGCGAATGTTGATCCGTCGCCCATTAGGCGAAACATTAGTGGAACCACCTACGTGCCGTCCAGTGTACGAGACTTTTACATGAAGGCGAGCTGTTCAGCTCTTGAAATCGTGGCGCAGTTGTGACGCAAACAGTTTCGGCATTCACGATTCTTTAGGTTGGTTTTCCCAGCTCGGCGTTTGACGCGCGTTTCCTGTCGAGCACCCAAGAGTCGCTGGCCAACAGCACCGCTCTCGACGTCGTCGGCGTCCACACGTTCGACAAGGGCAAGTGCTTCCTGGTGAGTCGTGCGGAAATTGCGTGCATGTTGCGTACATGGATTTGCGCTGAGGTAACGATCCCCAATTTGACTGTAAGTGTTCCAAATGACTTGCAAGGCCGCACATGTTGTCGTCTTTGAAATCCAGCACCTATGGACATTTATTTTTGCATTGTCGCAGAAAGTGAACCAACGCATCGGACAACAGTGTAATCCATTCAAGCAAGTTCGTACAGTCAGAGCGTTCGACCAAGAGAGCAATGCTCGTCCATTCAGATCCAGTCTTCGAGCTGCCGCCAGAACACACCAAATTATCTCCGCGGCGGTCTCTACGTCACGGTGAACATGAGCGGAGCGTTCGACGCGAACATGCCTTTCAAGCACGGTCAATACGGCGTCAAAGTCGCGGTCTTCGACGAGGTTCAGCCCATGCCCAACCTGTACACGACGATTACCACTCCTGGCCAGCACGAGGTCACCTTGACCAAGACCGTGGTGAAGACCCTGAAACGGGAAGAGAACCATTGTCTGACGGACGAAGAGGCGGCCGAGAATATTAGAGTGAGTCGGCAGCTATAGGTGCTTGGGTTGGGTCATCATGCTAGTGCCTCTCTAGACAGGAAAAAGAGGTATTTTATTTGGCGCAATCCCAACACACCACGGTGGCGTAGACAATGTCAAACATTGGGGAATGACCAAGCGCGAGTATCATTGTATCACACTCACGGCGTTCTTTCCCTAGAGGGAAGGTGGGCCGCCCACCTGGCACGGATGTCGGGCCGAAGCCCTGGGGCCGCCAGGCACCGTGGGCAATATGAGCGTTCTTCCTTCTGCGCAGGGGGATTAGTAACCTCCGTGGAAGGTAGTTGCTCCCCCGACTACGAGCGCGCCGAGCTGAGCTGCTCGCTCTCAAAACGTCACGAAGATGTGTATGCCACAATATGGGCCATTGACGGCCTCATGACGTTCAACAACGCGCCCCAGGCGTGCGGCTACAACTCGTCCTCTGCCTACACGGAGCAGCTGTGCATGCGCTGTTGCGCCAGTCGGATTCTCGTCGAGGCGAGCGCCGCCTGCGGCTGCTGGTTCGGCGCCGCCTCGGCGGGCATGCCAGCCGCCAGTCAGTATGCCGACTGCGACGGCGAGGCCATTCGCTGCTGGAGCGACTACGTGGCCGAGCGCCTCGATCTCAGTCGACGCATGCGCGAGAGCTGTTCCGGTCGCTGCGTGCGCAAGTGCGAGAACGTCGACTACGAGTTGAGCGTGGCCAACGAGGACTACTCGATGGCGACCGTGGAGAGCCAGCTGAGGATGGCGATGCTCGTCGCGAGGGACGAGAGACGACCAGAGGACGAGGAGCTGCCCAAAATGCTGCGTGAGCCTCTGTTTCTCCGTTGTACGGACATTGGGGACCATTTCCTTCAACCCCACGCGTGCCTGGGGGACAGGCTTCCACCAGACTGTCTCCTGAGGTCTGTGTCTGTGAACTGAGGAAGGTTCCTAGGTATGTATTTGGGATCGAAAGCTCTTCAATAGAAAGCTTCCTGTGGGGAACGGCCGCAAAGAAACGCAATGAAAGTCAACCTCTCTCAGTTGTTGGCGCTCTTTTCAGTGATTTTTGACCCTGTACATCCTCGCCCTCCCCACTGGCCTGAACCCGACTACAGGTACTCCATTTATGGCAGGCGCTTCACGTTGGCTCCGTACAGTAGACTTTTGTGTTGTACATAAGTGTGAGTTAGCTCTTAAGTGTTGCTTACTTCCCTTGACCGCCCAACGTGCAACCGTTGCTTTGCCGCAAGCTGCAACGGCTTGCACCACTCAAAGAGAGACAGTGGTGAACCGTGCACCTTTCAGCGAAGGTCTGCGATTATCCACTGGACCGAGGATGCGTGCCCGAGCACCCAGGGAACGCCTCTTCTGGGAACACGCATACGTTTTGGTATTGGGACACGAGTGTGTACGAGTGCAAGACTGCCGAGTACTTCGCCTGTGAAAGCGCACCCTGGAGAAGCCGAATCAATGCCAACAGATTCACGACGGAACGGGACTGTCTGAATAGCTGCAGCTGGTCAGGTGCGCTTTATACGGAGCGTACTGTAAGCAAGTAAGTACATTGTACAGGGTGTATCAAAACTATATGCACCCCCCCCCCCCCCCTAGGGAAATACTGGTTGGACGGATTTAGCTGAAATTTAACATAGATATAGGACCAACAAAAATACATGACCAAATTAAATTTTGTGAAAAACGAACAACCGAGCGTCGAGATATGAGCAATCATCCAAGGTACAGCGAGAAATCTTGGCAGTTTGCGATTTCGACTTGCTGTCACCACTTCACCCGTTTCTTGGCGAACCAGCAGTTGTCGGCCGGTGTCGTATATACATGTGTCTGTTATATACATGTGTCGGCCGACACATCCATATAGACAACTGATGTATATACGTATACGTATCTATATGTGTCGGTCTATATACATCTGCAGTGCGAGTGAAATTCTCCTGTCATAATTTATGCTGAAACGGGCGTCAGATAACGCCAAGCAACAGATAAAATAAACAGACGCTCAACAGCGAAGCATGGGCTCAAAGTGGCTGCCACTGCTATTGTCCAAGTATAACATGTACCTAGTTGGGGTGGAGGTGACCTTACCTAATTAATGCTACTGCCCAGGGTTGCACAATTTAATGCTACTGCCTAATTAATTAATGATGAACAACAGAATAGACCTCGCCTAATTGTCTGTCTCTGTCGTCTGTCTCTGTTGAGCGTCTCTGTTCCGTCGCGCTCAAATGCAAATGCATGACTGAAATGGGTTCGAGCCAGGCAAGAAAACCTAACGACCTGCGGCTCGGCTGCCTTCCGTTCCACGTTCACCTCACCTTATCACGACCGCAAGCAAACGGTACACACAGTTTCTGCGTCACAGATCTTGCGTCGCTGAGTATGTGCAGCTTGTGTAGCTAGCTACTGTACGTAGCCTTGTGTAAGTCAACTGCTACGAAGCGACCGTGTAACGTAGGGGGGGGGGGGAGGGGGCAGAGGCTGGCAAACCATGGTAGATTACTCTTGTGGCCCTGTTGACGCAGTCAGTTAGATTACAATCTGTCGCCCTTCTGTCCTTGTGGGCCGCAGGAAGTTTAGAACTGGATACCTACACATGTATATCGAACCGACACATGTAGATACGTATACGTATCTAGATCAGTTGTCTATATAGATGTGTCGGCCGACACATGTATATAGCCGACACATGTATATACGTCACCGGCGTCGGATCGGTCAGTGATGGCCAAGTCATGCAGCTCTCCATTCCAGTGCTCGGTGATCCAACGTTTCGATCGCTTCAGCCTCTGAGCCACCCATTTTCTGGTGATGAACTGTGCACCTGGGTCGCGTGCCATTCGGAAAGTTCATCGATGAGACAGACGCACTTGGTCAGTATTGTTAACCTTTTGTAAGCGCGACATGGCCCCGACACTCGCTTAAAACAATTCTTTATCATTCAGCGAGAAATTGTTGCCATAAAACACGCAGTGATGTTTTTTATGCAAACTGACAAGGATTTTTTACTGTACCTTGGATAATTGCTCATATCTCGATGCTCGGTTGTTCGTTTTTCATGAAATTTAATTTGGTCATGTATTTTTGTTGGTCCTACATCTGTGCTAAATTTCAGCTAAATCCGTCCAACCAGTATTTCCCTAGGGGGGTGCATATAGTTTTGATACACCCTGTACAATTGAAGGTACAGTATTTCCTTTATGTATACTTGACCGCCCCACAATCCTTACACCGTGCGAAGTGACTGAGTGGCTACTAGAGTACCTACAGTACCTACATACATGGTATGTACGTTCTAGTGGGTACTGTGCATCACCGAATTTACCCACCCACTAATGCCGAAATGCTCACAGTGCGTACATGCACACGCGTGTAGTGGATCGTATATATGTCGAATGAGTATCTCGCACCCGTATTTATGCAGCCATAGTACAAAGAAAACCAAATGTGTTTATGGTTCTGTGGGATCCACCATGTAAGGTACCGTCCATATTGCAGTGCGGTTTAGAAAGCGCCAAAGAGCCACACTGCGTTCAGGAGGACAGCAGTGCCTCGGCAACACGCCCGCGAGGGTGTTGGAGCTGGCGGCGCTGGAGCCCCTGACCAGCTACCACTGTCTGGTCAAGGTCAATCGCTACTACTACAGCGCCAGAGACGGACGGTGCGTGCCGTTCGTGTTCAACGGCTGCCACGCCACCAACAACCACTTCAAGGACCTGGAAATGTGCGAGAGGGCGTGCGCAGGTACCGTAGCCGCTACAGTACGATAGGCTGCAGGTTGTGATCTGTACAGTACTGCTTTAATGAGACTGTCGGAGCAGTATAAACGATCGAAAAAGTGTAAACTTCTGCAGGTACCTATGAATATATAGGTAGGTGACACAACCATTGAAAATGCATACATTGCAGAGTTGAAACGAGAGAAGAGATGTTTTATTCCCAATGGATTGGCGAGACTGGAGTCTGAAGTTGCGCTCGACGCAGATGGTGGTTGCCATCAGAAGCAACGGTCCGTCCTCTTTGATAGCTGCATGGCTCACGAAGCGAACGTCAGCATGACCGGCCACTCTGTCAAGTTTACGATCCACGACTGCAGAATGTGCCGCTATGCAGGTTTGAATACCCTGCGGATGACAAGAACACAACTTGTTGTCAAGAACACAACTTGTTGTTGTTGTTGTCAAGAACACAACTTGTTGTTGTTGTTGTTATTGGTGTTAGTTCGAGGGCAACTTTAGGAGGCAGGTCCAATGCCTACAACACCACATCGCCATGGCGTTTAGGCACATGCATAACTGGTCACGGGGACCGCTAAAGACATCTGAACGAACCTCAATCGTAAACTAGAGCATCGACGGACAGCATGAGAAAAGCTATGGAAGGGGAAGTCCTCCTCATTAGTGGATCCCTCAAGAACCGAATTGTGCGCTGAAGAGGCCGATTCTCTACCACTACGCCACCAATCCCCCAAAAGTGACTCGATTGTTACGCCAATGATGCATGTTTAGAGCTTCACGCCAATCCCGTGTTCTGTTCATTCGCCAGGCAACTCTTGGCCACCAGCGGAAATTCGAACGTGCCTTACGACTATGTCTACGACCCCGCTACTGGAACTTGTCGGGAAATTGTGCGGCCGGCCTGCAGCCTTAGAACGACTGGATTTGCCACGCTCGAAGGTTGTCAGAAGACCTGCGACGAGAGCTACGCTGGTGCGTTTGACAAAAGATTGCACAAAACAAGAGTGCTGAAGTATTTACAGGCACCACTAGGTAATTTGCATGCGCACAAATTCCAAGCATTGCTCAAAAGTGAACAGGGGATCGGATTTCTGTAGGACCGGAGCCAAGGGCCAAGTCACCATAGACACGGCCCTCTAGAATATCGTGAATGCGGTAGCAGAACAGTTTGAATGAACAGACCTAACATGGTATTGCTACAATGTACCGCCTACTGTAGATGAAGTCTCTGTGACCCCACCCATTCAGAGATCAAGTCGCGCATAGCGGCGCCGGAGTATTACGTCGAACAGTTGATCTGGGATGTGCCTACAGCAAAGCTGGAATCCCAGAGTGACGTCATTGAGCTGCACATCGCCTTCAACCGACTCGAATACTGCGAGATTGAGCAGGTACCGCGATTCGAAGTGAAACGGTAACCAGCAGCAACCCCTCCACTCCCTCCTCACCTCCCTCATCGTGAAGGAGCAACTGGCAGGAGAACGCTCTTTTGGGGAGACGGCGGAAAAGTGCGCACCGAAATGATATGGATCCTTCAGCCCTGCTCCCTTCCACACCCCTCGCCTTGCTCTTGTGCGCTAGAAAAACGGCGCCATTTTGAGCGCATCCGCAAAATACTACCGAAAACGTGTAAATTCCGAAATTCCGCAAACTACAAGTGTAGATACGATTTATCGCATTCGAATTGAGATTCTGACGTGAATTGTCGATTTGAAGCTAATGGTTTTGCGATAGCCTCGTCCAGAATTGCTCCACCAGCACAATAACACTACATTTTCCGTCCGTTTTGTCAATGAGTTTACGGTATGCAGTAGCTTACCAGTGTTGTCATCAGTGGCACCCAAAATGAATTCTCACTGTTCAGTTTCCTGCGAAGACGTTTATCACGCTAGTCAGTGAGATCGGCGGACAAGTGGGTCTGTGGATCGGCCTCTCAATAGGATCGTTTTGCGTCCTGTATCCGCTGTTTACACGCAACAACGTGAGCTGACTACTTGCACTATACATTCTTCAGTTTATTGCCAATTGCGTGCGTGCGTGCGTGCGTGCGTGCGTGCGTGCGTGTGGCAGATAGAACACTATAAATGTGTGTAAAAAAACGCGCAAAACGATCCTTCTCAGTGACCATGGTGAAAGTATTGATTGTCTGCGTCGAAGTCAGCCGCCACGTCCTCAAGAAGAAGCTCTCCGTTGGGGTCGACAATTCCATGGAAGAATGATCTGATCGCAAGGAATGCACTAGTACCTATTCATTCATACTGGTTGTCTCTTAAAAATTGCTGAAAATTGCTTTTGATAAATTCTGGTATCGGGCTGGGAACATCTTGCAAAACACAAACTGCACCGCACCACTACTCAAAAATAAGCCCAGCAAGGCAGAATTGTCGCAAACAAATTAAATTGCGTGCATACCATATCTCGCTTTTCTAAGTTTTTACAACAAATAAGGCCTAAATATGACCTACCTAAACAGGCATTGTTGCTTTTGCATAAGTGTAGGGTCCTGTGTTCTTTTAGAAGCAAGCAGACAGCTACTTTACAACGAATTTTTATCGTTTTTTTATCCTGTATTCGATCCTCATTTTGCCACTGCAGTCTGGGAGGGAATCCTAGTTGGGGTGGCAGGGGAGGAGGGGCGTGAGAAAATTGATCTACATATAAACGCGGGGAACAGGTTATGCAACGTTGAGAGGGGAAGGCGCACAGACGTCACCACAAACCCATTTGGGTAGCTACTCACTGGCTTGCATGCATGCGTGCGTGCGTGTGTGCACAATTGAAAATGGGTTGCTGGCAGCTGGTGTGGCTTTGTAGCCCCTCCCCACATTGCATAATCTGCTCCCCGCGTTTAGACATTGACAAATTTTTCGACGCACCACCTACGGCGTTAACTAAAACACACGACCACCACGACCACCACGACCACCACGACCAAAATGCCAGAAACGGTAAACGCGCATTTTTAAACGCACGCTGAAAGGAGATTTTGGCGTTTTATCCTTTTCAGTTATTGTGCGGCTTTTGTCTCGAGAATGTCGGAAGGGAATGAAGTAAACGCCGCGAATGATGAAAACTCTCTGCTCCGTAGCCCTCCAGCGAAGCGGCTGGATGCTCGCCGCGCGGACGGAGTGCGCGGCGTTGTGTTTGGCAAGTTTTTGACAACCTGGTCGGAAGTTGGCAAGACTCTGTATCAGGCTACGGTTGTTCATTCCTGTTTGGTGCGAGCGACGTACCCTTCGAGTGCCTCTGCGGTTGCGGTCTGACGGCGCCATCGGCGGAAGACTTGCGAAGGATCCCTGACTGGCCCACTGCCCCTGCTCTGCACCGGCACATGGACGTCGACGAGCCCTTCACTGTCGAAAGTCTCGAGCAGTTCTTTTGCCGAAAGAAAGTCCCCAGAAACTGTGACAAGAAATGCTGGGGCTGCGAGGTGTGCGAGGTTACAGTCCTAATGTATTGGCTTCATGCTCGATTCGGTCCTTTTAGGGCCGCATCTCGTGGAACGACGTCGCCCCGTTCGACTTGCTTGTCGTCCACAAAGAGCGACATCCCTACAAGACGCCCGATGGTCAGCAGCATTGGACGAAGGCCAAGGAGGACTGCGCCCTTCACTTGCGCTACAGGTTGCTTTGGGCATTTTTGTCATACCGGCTAATGAAACAAATGAGGCGATTTACAAATGTAATCAGAAAAGCAAAGTGAGATACGATGGAAATCGTGTCATCATTTAGTTGCATCGTGAGGCGCTATGCACCGTGCTTTGGGCGCAAGATGGTGCGGTTCTCGGACGCTGCCAGTGCCTTGACTCGAGAGAAACACCGCCTTCACTTTAAATCTCAGTTTGGAATCTAGCAATTGTTGCAATTTGCTTAGGTTGGACTGGAATCTCGTTGAGTGAATCTCGTTTGTTGCCCCCATTAACGGAGTCTCGTTTGTCGCGTGATGCTTTCCGATGATGTTGGTGACTGGTGATGATGGTTGTGAGGAGCAGTCGACAAGAAGCCAATGCAGACGCGCGTGCGCCTGTAAATTCAGGGTATGTAGACACCCCTGTAAGTTCAATAGACACTGATTCAGTGTCTACATACGCGTGGGACACGCGGTCCTCCCCTCCCTACCATATTGCGAGTTGCAATACCCCTCCCCTCCTCAATAAAAATGAAATTGACGCGCTCCACTCGATCTATTAGTAAATTTTGCAGTAGGTAAGCCAGTAATAATGCATTTAACGGTGCCTACATAGTCTGTGCCACACAAGAAACAGCACTTTATCGAGAAACGAATTAAACTGCGCCATTAAAATTTAAAAAAGTTAAACAACAGCACTACAGTATGAAACAATTATAAATACGCAGTGGTCGTGGTGGTCGTGGTGGTCGTGGTGGTCGTGTGTTTTAGTTAACGCCCCCACCTACCGGCCTAGGACAAAACACGCGCTCCGCGCTCCGCGCTCGTGCGCTCGTGCGCTCTTGCGCTCTGAACAACCACACCAAAATATTTCTTCACTAAATTAGGCTTTTTCGAGGCTTAGGCCAGATATGCGAGGCTCAGGCCAGATTTTTGAGGCTTAGGCCACACATGCGAGGCTTAGGCCAGATATGCTGAGGCTTAGACCCGATATGCTATGGCTTAGGCCAGATATGCTGAGGCTTAGGCCAGATATGCTATGGCTTAGGCCAGATTTTCGAGGCTTAGGCCAGTTTTTCGAGGCTTAGGCCACATTTGCTGAGGCTTAGGTGCCCAAGGGCCATCCAGGCCCCCAGCTTGGGACGTGAAAAATGAGAAACCATATGGCGAACAGTGTTACTCCAAATCAAAGTATTCCAGTTTCTGGTTTAAAGCTGCAATAGCTCAGTGGATAGAGCACCAAATTGCAAAACCGAAGGTCCTGGGTTCGATCCTCGCTGGCAGTGGAGTGCGTGAGCGCGGAGCGCACGAGCGCGGAGCGCGGAGCGCGTGTTTTGTCCTACGCCCCACTTACCCCTCCTGCCACCCCCCCTCCCTCCCCCGCCACCCCCAACTAGGAATTCCCGTGTGGGATTTTATCTCGAGGTCTCGAAGAAATTTTAGACGACTTAGACGAGTTATAAGCCAAACTTTTGGCGTAATAAATGGCTCCCGTCCTCCGCCTGCTGGGCGGCCTGCGCCAGGCCGTGACGCGTACGTTGATTTGTCGATTCGCGGAGATTTTGGCGAATTTGGAAATTTTTTAAGAAAAATTTAGCGGTTTTATTGCGCGGTTCCGCCCGAAATTGCACCGGTGCGGCGGTGGCGAAACCGACACCGAAAGAGGTCCATGAAAAGCCCGTACCGCCGCCGGAGCTGCAAAATTTGGAGACATGTGATGACGCCTTGGTCGGTATACTGCAACTTTTCAAATGATAAATTAAATAACCACCTACATCATGGAATTCATGGTGCCCACGCCTCACGGCTACACTGACCTTTATTTGCAAATCAGAAACCACTGAAACCACACTTGCAAGTCACACCAAAAATCACCTTTCACTGGAGGGATCAAGCTCACAAAAACTTCAGGATCAGTGGACCTTACTTGGCTCATGTAGCACTCCGAAAATTGGGCAAATCGAATTGCGCATTTTTAGACCCCACCATAGAGCTATTGTGGTGCATTTTGTGCTTGTCATTTCTTTCTCAGTTTCTCAGTGTAATTTCTCAGTTTTGAGATTGAAGATACCAAGACACTTACACATAGGTGGGCTCAGGGGTGGTCTAGGGGGGGTTCACCTCCCCCCTGGCTATGGCCGTCCCGCTTTTTTGCGGGAGCGACCCCCCCCCTGGCCATCGCCATCCTGGAGAACTTGCGGGAAACCCTCTCTCAATATTAAAAAAAATGGGCAAAGATGCGTGTTTTTGTTTCTTTTTCAGTGTAGTATGACCCAAAAACGCCTGAAAAGTGGTATTTAGACCTTATTTTGACCCATTTTAGACCAAAACGTACCCATTTTACACGTTATTATGGTGCAAAATCCTCCACTTAAACCACCCCTCCTCCAAAATTCTCGATCCCGGTCATTTTTTCCGGGATGGCTCTAGACCCCCCCCCCCCCCTCGAAACCCCCAGACACCCCCCCCCCCCCCCTGGCTTTTGGACCAATCTACACCTATGCACTTACACAGGCACAAATGTGTTGGCACTGACTTTACAAATGTCGAGCTGTCTGCAGGGTCAACTTTAACGCACCATAAAACACCAATGGATGAAAGCTCGCCAAACTTTGTGCGTTTGTAGCGCGATGGAGCGCCGATCCATGGCGATCGCCATATCCATGCCGATCGCCATGCCCAAAAAATTGACCGATTTCACCCACGCATCACAGATATTTCACCAGGAGCAGCAACACTGTGCAATGTAATAAATGGTTATTTGCCTGCATTCTTCTACAGAGTGTTGCTGCTCAGTGTTGTGCATCAGGGTCGCTGCTCCTGGGGAAATATCTGTGTGGTGTTGGTGAAATCGGTTGCTTTCTGGGGCATGGATTGGCACTCCATCGCGCTACAAACGCACAAAGTTTGGCGTCAAAGCCTTCATCCATTGGTGTTTTATGGCGCGTCAAAGTTGACCATGCAAAAAGCTCAAAATTTGTGAAGTCAGCACCAACACGTTTATGTCTGTGTAGTGCGTAAGTGTCTTGGTAGCTTCAATCTCAAAACTGAGAAATCACTTTGTGTGCAGCCCTTGTAAGTACATGTGCCAAAAGTTGTTTCTGATTTGCAAATAAAGGTCAGTGTAGATCGGAGCTCCAGCTGGGCTACACGATTATATATGATGTTTTTAATTAATTCTCCAGCACCACAGAAAGTTTTGTCAAAAAAACCTCCAGTCCACGATGGTTTGACAAGGACAAATTTGAGAGTATTGTGGTATGTCAGTTGTGCATGTGGTGTGTGGACCATATCGCCAGCACTTCCAATATGACCGGGCTGGCAGCGGAGGCGTGCCCATCTATGACGGCAATTGTTCGAGGGCTTAATCGCGGGCTGGAGGTGGGTAATTTGGGATTTTCGGAATGTTCTTTTGCGTCGAAGTTGCTTCCATTTTTCACGTGAATGTGCTTTGAAAGGCTCCAAATGTGCCCTGAATGCCATTCGCAGGTATTTTTAAACGTAACAAATAAGGCAAAAAGGGCAGGGCATAAATACACAGCGCGACTCGCTATTCCTAGGGGGGGGGGGGTGTAATGTGAGCCGAGCCGCCTAGGCTAGTAGTAGCTTATATGAGTCGCATTTTGAAGCAACCATGAATTGTTTGCAATTTTAAAGTTAAATTGCAGGCACACGGCAAGTACTACATCCACCCGGACGTGATCGCCGGCAAGAAACCCGCCTATTTGGACCCCGACTTCAAGGTGATATGAAGAGCAGTTCAATTCAACATTTCTTTCAATAGTTTTTTTGAAAATTCAAATGTGCAACTACACACTGTTGTAGTGCACCTGATACAGCCAGCATACCTGTAGCTCTCGCTCGGATGGGACATGGAACCTCTCATTTTCCCCCCGCCCCAAAATGTTGCACAAAGGCCGTTCAACTTGTCTACAACGGTAAAACAAGTACCCATTGCCCTTTAGACCCAATTTCGGTCAACAAAATTACCTACCCCAGTTTGCGCCAGAGACCCCCCCCCCCCCCCTTAAGGCCATTTACACCCCCCCCCCCACCCCAGTCGGTCGTGTACCCTGTTACAGCCACAGGCAGTTATTATTGCACGTGGCGGTATTGTACGTGTGTGGGCAGGCACGTGCATGCACGCACGCACGTGCACGCACGCACGTGCACGCACGCACGTGCACGCACGCACGTGCACGCGCGCCCTTTGCTGGAGTACCCGGAGCGGGACACGAAGAACTTCCCGCACTACCAAAGACCGTGGTGGCAGCCCAAGACGCGCATCATGTTCATACCCGACGCCTGGTTCCGCCGCTTCTTTGACACCAGCGGAGTGGCCGGTGGGGTCGACGCACTGATTGACTGACTGACTGACTGTCAGGCAGGCAGACGTACACGTACACATAAGCGCGCACGCACGCACGCACATACCTGTAACTGGGGGGGGGGGGGTTGGGGCCCCAGAATTTTTCACCCCCCCCCCCAGAATTTTGCCAAGGGATTTTCACTCTGTCTAAAACGATAAAAGTGAGTAAATGTTGGTGGATTTCAGTGCTTTTCTGTGTTATATGACCATTAAACAGCCAAATAACACTGTTTAGACTATTCATACCCATTTTGACCAAAAAGTACCAGTATAAGTCAAAAAATGGCTGGCTATGGCTACCCTGCACTTTTTGCTCCCGGGACCCCCCCCCCAGAACTCGACCATTAACCCCCCCAGAACTCGACCATTACCGCTCCCCCCCCCCCCACACTGTTCCAGCCCGGTTACAGGTATCAGGGTTGCATAAAAAAATTCAAGTTTCTTTTAAATTAAAAAAAAAACAACTTTTTTAATTTTTTTTAAATTGACTCAGGAGCCATCATTGGTGCCAAATACTTGTACTATAGATACTTTTAGCCTATTGGAGTGTCAAACACAAGTAATAGTGCTTCCCTCTAATTGTACCATCTAAACACCATTTATACGCCTTTTTGCCACTCAAACGCTAAATTTTACCCAAAAAAAGAATTTTTTTGATTAAAAAAATAATCCAATTTAAGAAAAAACAAACTTTTTTAAATTGTGCAACTCTGACAGGTATGCGCACACACCTCACGCACACACGTACCGGCACGCACGCACCGTCATGCACGCACGCACGCACGCGCAGGCACGCACGCACAGGCACACACGCACGCGCGTTCCAGGTCCGTACGTGCTGATCTGGGGCTCGCTCCACTTCTTCTACAGCAAGGAGTACACGCTCTTTGATCACAGCTTCTTGCATCTCATACCCATGTGCGTCTTGCTCTTCCAAGTGCCCACGGTTCGTTTCTTTCTCTTTTACGCTCCCCTTTTTTTGTTTTTTTTTTCGTTTTGTGTCGTGCCGTGCGTGGAGATGACTTTTTTTGCGAAAAGTCGGGTCTTTTCAATGTTTTTGTTACGTAGTTAAAAATACCCAGCGAACAACGCATAGCATGATGGATCGTATGTATGTATATCGCGTGTGTTCAGACGATTGGTCCGTACCTCATGGAGATGAAGCACCAGAATTACGACCACGAGCTGTTGGTGCTGAACGAGTGGCGCGACTCCGAGACCCGCGACTTCTTCTCCACCGTCAAGGCGAGAACAGCGCCCCCTCTGCCCCCCCCCCCCGACCCCTTCGCCCACACCCTGAGACACTCACTGTCATCTCAGTATGTTGGGGGTCATCCCTCCTCCAATGCCTTTAACCCAATCTGGCCGAGTGGGGTGGTTTTTGGCACCTTTTTTTTTGGGGGGGGGGGGGGTCTGTCTGGAGCGAGAAGTGGGGTGGCTGAGCATTTTTGACTCAAATATAGACACTTTTTGATAAAGTGTATTAGGTGCTATTTAGCTGTTTTATGTTCGCGTAACACTGAGCACTAGCAGCACTGAAAAACACCACAAACATTGTCTCACTTTTATCGTCTTAGACGGGGCGAAAATCCTTTGGAAAAGTTCCGGGTGGTGGATGGGAAGACAGTGGCCCCCTTCCCAGTTACAGGCATATGTCCATAATAACCGACTGTGGCGGTGTGTTATTGCGGTGTGGTTTCAGCTGGAGCAGACGCTGCAGGAGGCGTACCCCAACATCATGCAGTTCCTCTACCCGGCCAAGAAGGAGAACGTCCAGCTGCAGTTGGAGATCGCCTATCGCGAGCGCCTCCAGCAGGCACACTCCGAGGCATGCTCTGCCCCCCCCCCCCACATTTGCCCCCCCCCCGCCTGTCGGCGCGTGCGTGCCTGTGACGTACCACTGGCGGATCCAGAAAAAAATTTCAAAGGGGCGAAGAATTTTGCAGAAGGGAGGAGGACCCTGTTGAACTTTTTGGATGTTGGGCCATTTTAGCAGTGGTTTGGGCACCTAATCGGTCCATTTTTGACGATTAACAAATATAAACGGCGCCGCAGGCAAAAATTTTGCTGTTTTCGACCACCTATAAGCAATTTTATGCTGAAAATTGGGCCCACTAGGCGTGTTTCTTCTCCCACTGCCTATTCCTTTCCCCCTTTTACCCCCTAGATTTTCGATTTCGGGAGGGGAATTCCCCCTTTCCCCCACCCCTGGATCCGCCAGTGTGACGTACCTGTAATTGGGGGGGGGGGGAAATATCCCACAGAATTCTCCCCTACCCCCACCCCCCAGAATTTGTGAATTTTTTCTAACTATTGAAAAACTGAATTTTTCATGCAACCCTGAACCCACAGAAATGGTTGGTGCGTGCGTGCGTGCTTGTGGAAAGATGGAACGTAATGAATGGTGCGTGCAGGTGAAGCGCCGCCTCGACTACATGGCGGAGGCGGAGGCGTCGGCGAAGCGCATGGAGCAGACGCGACAAGTCGAGTGGATCATCGATCAGGTGCGGGGGATACTTTATTACTGCCCCGGGGGGAGGGGGGTAAACGACCCATGTTGGGGGGGGGGGTGGAACCGGAATTTGACTGGGGTGGAAGCCGTGCCCACGTGACGACTGCCGTGGTTCGGGGGGCAGGGCTGCTCAACTTTGAAAAAAATGGGGAAAAAGATAATTCAAAAAGTGACATTTTTATGCGCCCCTGTTCGCAGGTGCGCAAGTCGATCACTCCGGACGTGGTGGACAAGGCGACGAAGCAGTGCATCAGCCAGCTCAAGAGCATGGTGCCCCAGAAATAGGAAATTATTTTTGATTTTTTTTTTTGGATTTTTCTGGAGGGAAAGTTCAGCCCGTCCTCAACATTAGTACGCGCAGCGGCACGAAGCAACTGTAGTAGGGGAGGATGTTGTGTTGTATGCCTCCCCCCCCGCAGCGGAGTGCAGAAAAGGTGGATTTTTCAGTGTAGACTTTTTGAGGCGCACTTTACGCCAGCTGTGTGGAGAAACAAAGAGTTGTTTGCTGCTCACGTTTTCGCCTGCGACGCGCACGCGCATACACGCTGCGCAACCCACCACATACCGTAAATCCTCCAAGCAAAAGCCTAAATATTAGCCTAAATGTAAACCTAAGCCTAAGCTAATCGAAACTAAGCCTAAGTCCAAGTTGTGTGGGTTGTGTAAGTTGTGTAGCCAAAGCCTAAGCGAAAGCCTAAATGTAGTCGTAAGCCTAAGCTAGGCCACTAAGCCTGAGCCTACGCCCAAGTTGTGTAAGTTGTGTAGATTGCATGTTTTGTAAGGTGCCGAATCATGTCCATCAATCGTACCACAAGGCGGCAGCAGCAGCAACTCAAGGCGTGCCGCTCCAGACATAGCAGACCAGACCTTGGGACCAGTAGCCGGTAACGGTCGCACTGCTGCTCGTATAGACGTACGCTAAATGGCACCGTTCCATCAAAAGAACTGTTGGTACATCTACTTGGGACTGGGAGCACAGCTGATCTTCGTGTCTGGAGGGAATGGAAATGGAAAATAGATGAAGCAGACACTGCGAATACACAGAGTACAAAATCATATTCCCTCCGAATACGAAGTACCGTATTCCTGCGAATACCGGCCTCTCTTTCCAGTGTTCTTTCAATTCGAAGTTACAGTATACATTCACCACTTACAGTACTCCCACGGCATGATCGCTTGGCCTGTCGACTTCATCTGCATGTGTCGCATGAGCATTTGGTTCGCACCGCAGGCGCCTTTCTGACAAAAAAATCTGATAAAATGGCAAAGATTAAAACTTGGATAGAAGCTTCAAACCTGACCTCAAAAACGCAGTAGCGATTAGTCTGGCCGAAGTTGGTGCTGCTGCCAAATGGAACGGGGCAGAAGAGGCCGTAGCAGGTCGAATCTACAGTGTGCCGTATTCTTTTTAACGCGTCTTTCCGTGCGTTACAGTATTGTGGCTCTGCTGTTGACTGACCATACGTTCGTATTGCAGGAAACGCAGTTCAGAGGCCAATTCACTGGGAAGTCAATAAATAACCCCCATCCCCATTTCGCCAACCGCAGCGTATTCTGTGTACCTTACCGTATTTCGAGGGGGTCCAGTCACTCCACCGGTGTCTAGGTACCTCCATAGGAGGGTCCAGTGCTCGTGACACTCCAAATCCTGACGGAGCACGCGCACAGCGATTGGTCGGTGAGATAGTAGCCCACAGAGGCGACCGTTCTGGCCGCGTCGGACGGTTCCTGCATGTCGGCGTAGTTGGACGCTGAAACGAGAGCGCGTTCTGTCGTACATGGCTGTAAACGGGGGGGGGGGGGGTGTTGAGGCCCACTATTTCTCTAACACTCCCCCAGGTCCTCCCCCAAGAATTTTGCCTAGTGATTTTCACTCGGTCTAAAACGATGAAAGTGAGTAAAATAACACTATTTAGAGCCTTTTTGACCCATTTTTGACAAAGAAGTATCAGTATAAGTCAAAAAATGGTGGCTACCTCCCACTTTTTGCTCCAGGGACCCTCCCACCCAAAAGTGCCATTTACCCCCCCTCACTCTGCCAGACCCAGTTACAGGTCTGCAAGTACCTCGCTCTAGTGGATCCATCAAGAATCGAACCCAGAAGCGTGCGCACAAGAGGCCGACTCTCTACAACAACTACGCCGTATGCTGCATGCGTGCGTGCGTGAGTGCGTGCGTGCGCGCGTACGTGCGTGCGTGTACGTGCGCGCAGACCTTGTCCCGGCTGCGTGGTGGGACACTGGCAATGGACTGGGCTGATCTTGACGGCCAAGAGTAGGGACGCCATCAGATAAACGGACATGTTCATGATTCTCGGCTTCAAAGGCCTCAACTCCACCACCCACGAGACTGTTTGTGAAGTGTGCAGTGGCTCACAACAAAGAACCCGGGATACGTAAAGTGAGCGGTGTAGCTCTCTGCCCCCTTTATGCGAATTTCAGGTTTAGACTGCAATTTGAGCTGCTGACTCAGAGAATACAATGAGAATACTACCAGATGAGCGAGTTTTGGATTTCCGTAACCCAATGACTGCATTGTGCTCCTTCGTGTGTACGATTCGCAATACCTGGTTCGTGATTGTTGCGCTTTAGAAATCCGGATTTCGCATACACTATTGGACGTAAGGCGCTATTGGATCAGCCTGAACATCTGTAAATTACTGAAAATCAGTTTGCGACCTGTGGGACACAAGCTTGTCTGGTCATTTTGGAACGCACTTTCATTTGGGACGCAGCGGGTGCTTTTCTGGACGGCTTGCGGTGTGCAAATTTTCCAAAAAGTATAATTTCGTCCGTGATTTATGTACTTTGCACACACAACAGCAGAATCCCTGCACGCTCGTCGTTCTATTCCTGAAGTCCAGTAGACAGCCAGCGAACGAAGCGACAGAACAGCGAGCACGAATTGACGCTCGCCAATCGCAAAACGAAAAAATTGCATTCCATTGCACTGACCTGAATGAGGTGCGTCACGACGCAAACTTCAAAATGAACAGCAACTGCACTTGAATTGAACAATCACTGTTGGATACGCATTTACTCGTCGAAACTTACACATCGAAACTACACTGGGATCCTTGAGAAACGAGAGTGACATACATTAAGGAAAATTTTGCAGGTGACTGCAAAAAAAGGAGAATATGTGACGCTCCTTTAGGCCCAGTTTGAAAAAACGCGGTATTAAAAGTAGCCACTTCATCAGATGATCAACTTCAGTTTGGACAAACCGTGTATAATCGAACCAAGCGCAGCAACACGTCACATATTCGGCGTTTGTTGTGCTCGCTTGGATCACTGGAAAGGCAGTCCAGGCTGCATGATGACCGAGGCCTTTCATTCCTTGGACTCAGAGACGAGAGCGGGCCTTATCCTTGACTGGACGTCTACAGATGGCAGTTCCGTCCGTCCATAGGCACAGGCTAACAGAAGCGGAACAAAGATGAACGAGAATCGAAGATTGAATGTAGGGCATACAATGTACTTGGTACTCAAGATCGTGAATTGATGGTGCATATCACTTACTGTAAGGGCAAGCCACATATTAAAAATTTAAGATGGGCAGGGTAGCGAAATTATTTATGCAGAATCTTTGGCTGTGTGCCCTGTCCATCCATACGATGCCTAATGAATCGTCAGAGAATGCGCATCGTCAGAGAGATGAAAGAGTTTGTGAGGGTGGATTGATAGTGGTAGTGTTGTGGCTGTGTGCGATGGCTCGCACAACAAACGCCGAATATGTGACGTGTTGCTGCGCTTGGTTCGATTATACACGGTTTGTCCAAACTGAAGTTGATCATCTGATGAAGTGGCTACTTTTAATACCGCGTTTTTTCAAACTGGGCCTAAAGGAGCGTCACATATTCTCCTTTTTTTGCAGCCACCTGCAAAATTTTCCTTAATACAGTGTTTTTTCGTAAAAGAAAGATTAATCAAAAACTCACGCACGCACACACATACAAACCCACAGCAGCAGACCAGAACGGACGCATGCTCAGTGTTGCACCATAAAGCTTATGAAAAGCGTGTACCACTGTACACATTGTGCGTGCGTGCGTGTGTGCGTGCGTGCGTGCGTGCGTGCGTGCGTGCGTGCGTGCGCGCGCGCGTGCGTGCGGGTGTGCAGATGTGTCATTTTCATGTATCAGGGGCTGTAGCGAGCATTCGTCTATAAATATTTTTTCTAGCCCAAAAAATTACCAAAATTCTGGTAAAACAACCTAGAAAAGAGACAAAAAATGTGGAATGGACTGGAGACACTGCAGTAAAGCAACGCTGATGGGTTTTCCAAGGGGACACGTGCAAAGGCACAGGCAGGCGTTACTGGGATTCGAACCAGCGACCTCTTGATTTAGGGAACATGGTAAAAAGAAAAATGTGCCCAGTAAACCATAGCTGTCATGTAGCAAGAGTCCCTCCGGCGATTTCATTTTTTGATGTGGAGCATAGATGCCTGCGAGGTTTCTGTCCAATTGATGCAGGCGCGAATGGGCGACGAACCAAGAAGCTTGTTATGTAGAGTGGGTCCTGCCATCTCCAAAAACTTCTCGGGAATGCACAAGCGTATGGAAGCGTGTTATGACTTAATCGATTCCCCCTTTGAATGCGCTTCTTTTGAGCTATCACGCGCCAGAATTCGTTCAGGAAATGAAAAATAATGCACGATCATAGTTCCAAATTTTGCCCAAAATGGGGGTGCGCCAAGAGGGTCGAGCTGCGAAACATGGAAATCGGAGCGCTCCCATTCTCGAAAGTGACCTATTCCAGGTCCAGACGAGTAACTTTCATCATTACAGCACAGCTGTATGACAAACGGTTGAAGCGCCTATAGCTGACAAACTTTTGGGACAAAACACCCAAAAAATGGCATTTCAAAGGGGGCCGACCGAGACATGGGCATAGGAGCGCTGCCATTTGTCGAAAGCAACCTATTCCAGGTCCGGACGATTAACTTTCGTCATTGCAGAACAGCTCTGCCACAAACGGTTGAAGCGCCTATAGCTGACAAAGTTTTTTTTGGTCGAAATTTGCGAAATTTTGGTTGCCAATATCTCATTATGTGGTGAGAATTTCAAATGTCATGCAAACGTCTTAGACTTTCTTTGTAAAGCTGTTTACGGAAATCAAATAACATTTGGGGGTTTACTCGGCTTTTTTTCGACTTTTACTCTTGTCGCATTTTGGCCAAAAAAAACGACTATGTTCCAAAAAATTACTAAATCGGCCTTAACTCTAGATCCGTAGCACCTAGATAAATTTTTCTTGCGGTCACAAAGTTGCCATCATATACCGCGTGCTCACGCCAAGTTTTGTCCCAATCGACTGAGGCGTTCCAGAGCGGCGCCCCAAAATGTGTGTGCAGAAATGGAAAAAAAAAAACACCACTTTTTCGGAACGTTTTCGGAAGTTTCGTGTTAATACGCTCGAGTACCGAAACGCGGGACGGCTTATTCGATTCCGGTCTAGAAGGCGGTTCTTTTGAGCTATCATTCGCCACAGTCCGTTCAGGCAATCAAGAGTGATGAGCGACTGAAAATTCAAAAAGCCGCATTGCAGAAGTCGTCACATATTAGGGTTGTACGCTGCCGCGTACACCCTGATTACCGCAGTGAACACATGCGCCGACGCGACATTTGTTGAAAGTTCTGCTACTCGGACTACTCTAACTGCAGTGTAGCGTAGCGTCTAACATCCCCAAACTATGTTGCACAGTGGATTTTACACCCTGAGAAAAACAGGGTCCCTGCTGCCTGTGCCTGCGGCGCCGGTTTTCTCACTGACTGACCGCGACACATTCTTCAAGACAAGACTGTAAGCGCGAGCGCCGCAGCAGCAAAGGAGTCTTGCCATGGCAAAGCCGAACGCGTTCGTTGCCAGAAGAAAAGCGCCGCTCCACGCCACAGACGCTGCTGAAAGACAGGCGAAGACTACGGAATAATCCATTGCACTACTACTGTGTTACTAGTCACTGTTAGTACTACTGTTCTATGCTGGTGCAGTGGCAAAAGGGCAGTGGCAGCGCATACGGAAATACGAAAGCCAATGGCACTACTGGAATTCTTATGGATGCGTACACGTACTCAGCGGTGCACTTTCGAAGTACTGTGTCTGATTAATTCAAGTGATTCTTCAATCAACAGACGAGGATGCGTCTCGCTCTCATTGCACTCACTGAGAAACAAGTTGTCAAGATTTCTAAAGCGTTGTTGATCCAGAAGTCCAATGACTCCATTTTTAGCGTTTGGCGACAGGTACCACCTGTCCCACACAACTCCCACAAAGCAGGTTCCAAATAGAGTAATGAAACAGAGCTGTAACGAAAGCGTAGTTTGTGTAATTGGTGCGAAATATCAAAATCCAGAATATCAAAAGCTGGAAATCCATACCCCAAACAACGTCAAAAGAACGCCACGCCAGAAATATTTGTTGGCGCCTCCAGCTTCGATGCAGAGGCAGATTGCAAATCCCAGCAGTGTAACAATTAAATTCACGCGCATCTAAACCTCTGTTTATATTACGATACCTAGATACATTCTGTGTACGTTCTACTGTAGCATGTGTGTGTTTGCGTACCTTCAAATACGTATACCTACCTACATTTCCGTGAGTGTAAAAATGAAGAGGGCTTCAATTTTTTAAAATCAATTTTTAAGAAAACCAATTTTAATCCTACCCAAATGCCAAAGTTGTCTCTGACAGGAGAAAGATAGAGGTCGTTAGTCAGGAGTAGTAGATGCGCCACCACAATTATGGCCGACACTGTAACTGCAGCCGTGACGGTTTTAAAAATGCCCTGCAAGTTCAATGTTCTATGTATATTACGGTACTATGAATTTTGGCAATGGTCGACTCAACCAAAATGCACATCACCACGACATACAGCAATACAAACTACGGTAAGGGGTTCACTATTAAACGCACGTGGAAACACGCACGAAAATGCAATCTGAATTTGCGGAAATGCGACAAAGTAAAGACACCAAATTACTGGAGCTGAAAAACTGCTACAGCACCTACCATATACCGTAAGTGCACGACCATTGCTCAAACCTCAA
Source organism: Paralinhomoeus sp. GSCO2_6 (assembly GCA_030248085.1). NCBI lineage: Eukaryota > Metazoa > Nematoda > Chromadorea > Monhysterida > Linhomoeidae > Paralinhomoeus > Paralinhomoeus sp. GSCO2_6. Next base: position 950 of record JASAMY010000910.1, on the reverse strand, counting down.
CTGTGTCCAAGAAGCCATTAATTTCGCGTGCGGTCGACAGACACACGTCGCAAGATGACGCAATCCGCATCTCGGCGGCAGCGGCCTTTTCTTCACTCAAACTTATTTTCATTTTGTTCCACTAAGTCAACATGCAAGCTAATTGAACCCAGCGAACTGCGCAGTCTCCCAGTACATACTCCCAGTATAAAATAAATACTCCCAGTATCCTAATGTTAGGTAGGAGTACATATTATTATTTACATAGCTACCATATTCATTCTAACTATCTCCAACTGTTTGTGTGCAGGCAGGCCGACTAAACACACATCCTAGAAGCGTCTACTGCTGGCAGTGTGGCACCCCACACATCACGCTACGAGGGTCAATAAATAATCCATTGGCTCAGGTTACTAGCGAGCTGAAATCGATCGAAATGACGCTCTCTTCAAGCCTTAAGCGGCCGTCATAGTCGGTGCCGGGGCGTGCTGGCACTCAAGCATTTGAAGACACAGTGGAAGCCGATAAACGGAATGAATGATGGATGCATAAAGGTTCACAATGTGTCAGGATATCTGGCCGGATGCTACCGAAGAAGAACACCGCTTGTGTTGTGCGCAAGATGGCAAATTTAGACAAAGCGTACTCTTCATTAAGTCACGCGCTATTCGACATTTGAGCGTACGTACAATGCATCATTTTTAAAAATGCGCGTAGCAGAGAGCAATAATTTGGCTGCATAGCGCTGAATCGCAAAACTCCCTTCATCCGACACTTCTTGCATCACAATGCGCACATGCACAGCAGTGAAAGTGCGGATTATCGGCACTGTCGACCTTTCAGTATGTTGTATTATTATGATATTCTCTATGGAGATCAAAACTATTCAGAATGTGATGCACATAAGGTATTCCCAATTGTGATTGGACATTCAAGGCGTTCCACTGCTCCACAGGTAGCAGACAACACCC